>JARHVA010005750.1:837500-1114115 GCA_037957365.1 Torreya grandis
TACATCCAAGCACACAATACTAGGACTAAGGGTCTAAGAGGCTTACCAAAAATAACACAAGGAATGAAAATATCATCTTAGTTAGGGACCCTAGGATTTCACGTTAACTAAGGGCTTAGGAAGCTCACCTTACAACCATTTTAAAAAAAAAAGGAACACATCATGGAAATATGAACCAAAATAAGTGGTATCAATGCAACACACTCTACCAACACATGAGAAAATAATCCATCCAATTACCCACCAAAAAGTTAGATCACACATATTTCCTCCCAAAAAATCACCAACCAACCAAGAATACTCTCCCAAGATACTATTACAATACCTACAATAGAATCACCAAGTCATCACTTCCAAATTCATCTTGATTGCTCTATCAAAGGGTAAAATAAAATATGAACCAAAGATCATTTTTTTATTTGAAATTGAAATTTATGAGCCATAAGGTTGCTAGTAAAATCATAAGGAAAGTGTTTGAGTAATATATCATGTGAAGTGATTTTAAGACTTCATTTTTTGAGAATTTTGGAAATGTAACTGGATTTTTGTTGTGCAGCCCACAAGATTTGATGCAAGATGGTACTTTTATGGGTTGGAATATAATTAGTAGTGACATTTATAAGGATGAAATTATTATGTACTTGAGATACATTATGAGTGATGGACAAAGGTTAGGGGAAAATGTAGGGAAATGGTCATGCCCACCAAGAAGAAAAACCAAACCAAATCATTTAATATGAATATAATTCTATAAGATATAGTATCCATGTCCATTACTATCATAAGCTTAAAAAATATCATTATACCTCTTATAATCCTCCTTATTTATCTCATAATCCTACTTAGACCTTATAAATGTTTTATGCTAAATGGGTTTAATAGATAAACACAATAAGCAAATAAAACTATTTAAATGCAATATGACAATATTTATAATTGAATAATAAGTAACAAATAATGGGAATTTACCTATTTAACCATGTGCAATAAATATACTAAAATACTATACAACTAAGGGGTAAAGAGAGTGTATTTTTTTATGAATTTTATCTTGGAATGTGACAATGATTTGAAATAATATCATGATGGTGATTAGGTTATGTGTTTTGTTTATTTTAAATTTTGACTATTTTTACTTCCTGGATGCTTGCATTGGGCTAGTGACACTAGAGTCGACATAGGTGTCTTGGTTCACCACAAGTGTCAAGTCAATAATATGTACAATGATGAACCAAATATCTATTGTAGTTGGACTATCACTTATAGGTATCCTTTGTCCTTCAAAATATGTACAAAATTTGACCAATAAGTAATACCCTATATCTCTTTGCCTTGACCTCTTGTGACTTGGTAAAAAATGGGATAACACGTGAGTCGAGCTAACCCTATCAACCCTTATTATTGCTAAGTTATGCATATATAGTCATATACTCTAAATAGGGCCTTAGACTCACATGTAGTTATCCCTTGTAGGTATGTGTGTAGATTGGTGATCATGCAACTATATGTTATTTATCCTATTGCAACCCTTGGTACAAGCAATGCAACTACAAATTGATTTTTAGGATACTTTCAATTATTTCAATTTAATATGTAGTGTATTTCAATAGCTCTTGAATAAGGTAAAGTACATGCTAATTGAGGTTCTTATTTGACAATGCTTGATGATCTAAATTATACCATAGCTTTATATATATATATATATATATATATATATATATATAGGGATATGTTGGTTTTGAATTATGACCTAGTGGTGTAAAAAACTCTAAAAATATAATAAACATATGAGGCTAAACCAACACTTACAAGGCAAAAAATACATAAAATGATCAAAATATAAGTTTGGATACCTACATCATGGTTTGACACCTGTGTTGATGCATGTGTTTAGAGGATAAAATCACAAATATGATAGAAACACAAGTGGGGATCCCTGGCATACATCTGAATAAATGTAAACTTAAATAACACACAAGCCCAACGGGGATAATAAAGTAAGTAAAAGAATACCAAACTAAAGAGGTTCACATGAGATTGTGCCACTAGATGCCTAACTCTCTGTAAAGAGGCATATACATGAAAAAGCTATTAAAACATACTATGAAATTATGCGTATACTAATATGGGTATGTACATTTCCCCCACTTTAATCTAATAATGCATGAAACTAAAATTACTAGTTTTAAGGAAAATAAAATGTGTACTTTTATGTGTACAACACACCTTGTATTTACTTGAACCTTATTTGAACCCTTTTGTTTGAATTTTTCTTGAAACTAAAATAATGCCACAAAATAATCAACTTATTTAATTTATAGATGATAAATAATAGAAAGCATCAAAATAAAGAAAGAGCATGGATATAAGACTTATGTATATGTTTTATAGTGATGATTATGGAATGTTCTTGGCTCCACTACAAAGACTAGAGAAGTAAAAGGGAACTTGGGACCTCATCCATATTATGGATAGGAAAATTAATGAGTTCACAATTGGTCAAATGGGTTGCACCCTAGAGGTGCCATGTTTAGAATAGGGGAAGTTGGGAGGTGATCACGCCCCCTAACCAAGTATAGGAAGACTGGTGTTACAATGTTTGAGAGTACTAAATCTCAACCAACATAACTCAAATGTGAACATATATATGATCTAATGTAGGGTGATTGATTTAATAAAACTCATCCTATATAGCATAATTTGGTGAGGTTGAGAGATTTAATCAATACCACCTATAAATCTAGTGAAGTTGAGTGATTTAATCAACAAATGTAGTGAGTTTGGATGATTTAATCAAATCAAACCCATAAAGGTGATTCAATTACTGCAGACAGGTAATCTAAACAACAATCCATAATAGTCTATCTTTAGTATGATTATATTCCATTATAATCTAGTGAATCTGGGAGATAAATCAGTGTCTGGATGACTAGAAGGAATGAACTCTTGTTCATGTCCCCTATCATATCTAGTGTAAGATAATGTATTATGCATATATTGGCAATTTTTTCTTAACATATGCACCATTATTGTATAATTGATATATAGTGATAGTACCAAAGTATAGAATATTATCCCAAACACACACACATGCACGCACATATAATTGTGTGTGTGTGTGTGTGTGTCTCTCTCTCTCTCTCTATATATATATATATATATATATATATATGAATGATTTACTATGAAGAAAATATGGAAAAAGTTGAAATCAGTTAAGTGTAGAGGACATGTTTCTATAATATCCCCCCACTAAATCTAGAGAATCTGATAACTAGTGTAAATGTGGAAAACATGTTTCCATAACATGCCTCCACTATAATCTGGAGAATCTGAGAACTAGTGTAAATGTGGAGAACATGTTTCTATAACATTCCCCCACTATAATTTGGAGAATATGATAATTGATGTAAATGTGGAGAATATCTTTCCATAACATACCCCCACTATAATTTGTATACTTTTAGAACAGGTGTAAATTTGGAGAACATGTTTCCATAGCATGCCCCCACTGTAATCTATAGAATTTGAGAACTAATTTAAATGTGGAGAGTGTGTTTCCATAACATGCCCCCACTATAATATGGAGAATCTAAGAACTATGAAAGTGTGGAAGTTATACCTCTATGACAAGTCCTTAGTAATATGGCCCCATTTTTAGGTGAGGGGGATAGAATATGGTAGTCACTGCGTCATAAAAAGATGAAGTTACTATGATGTATATAGATGTAGTGTGTAAGATTTGATTGTGTATTAGTTGTATGTTTTAGTAAGTTTATAAGAGGGGAATGTAATACTAATGTGGTAATAAATGTGAATTTAAATAATGCATGAGTATAATAAAATAATTTAGGAGATTTTTGGTTTATCACATTTTTTTTGTAATTTATATAATGTAGAAATGCTCATTGTATGGATCCCAATGCAACTTACAGTTCTAACTTTGGACAACCAGTGCTCAAGATATGGGCCTTTGGAGTGATGACAATTAAAAAATCAAGGGCTATATTTATTTGGGTTTGAAAACAAATTTACATTTCATTTGCATTTTAAACCTTTTATAGTTTTGGATTTTGAGAGAATTATACTATGCTACAGAAGAGAGCTCCACAATTATTATAATTTTATGTGTTTTAGATATCCCTATCCAGCCAAGATTTTAGTGAGCTGGTAAGTATACTTGCTTCCAAGTTATGAGGTAATTTTGAATTTTTGATTTTTTGGTAAATTTAGCATATTTTCTAAATTTTCATAGATCAATGAACACTTCCATTGGAATCTTGGATGGTAATGTCAGTACTCTTACATTATTGTCTCAATTTTGATGGAAGCATCTAATGAATGTGTCCTAATTCAATGTTAGCATTCTACACTAATGTCTGGATATAATTTTGAATTGACAATTGGAGAAATGTTTTTTTGTCACTAGAATGTTATATTGACTAACACTTATTTTTGGTTTTTTTTTGTGTGTATAAGGATGTGTATATATGGGAGTTATGACATGGGAGGCATTTTTACACAATGGAACAATTAAGTTTGGATGTGGCTGACTGGGTCATTATTGATCAGGTAGGGTTGGAATATGTGGCCCAATTAGGATAGATTCTATATGATATCCATCTTATAAATACATTAGTTGAGAGGTGAAATTTGGACACTTGTACCTTTTGGCTCCCCACATGGGAGATGATAGTCACTTTGGGGGATTTTATTGCATTTTTTGACTATCGATCAAGGGTGGGAGGGTAGTGTTATTGGGGATGGTAGCCATGGTTATATTCAACTATCCCACCTTTATTTTATTGGGAAAAGATCTATAGATGTAGAGTTGAGTATCATGATTCAACTAGATATTATTATTATAGGTGATGTTCTGTGGCTAAAAAAACTTGTTTACGTATTAATAGTTTCATTTATGGTAGCAGAGGGTGGAAATGTGGTTATTTCATATCACAAGTATCATATTGTGTGGTATATTAAGCTGAAGGGTAATAGATATTTGTGGGGTATTATATTATTATACCATATATATATATGTATATATATATATATATGTATATATATATATATATATATATATATATGTATATGTATATGTATATATATATGTATATATGTATATATGTATATATGTATATATATATATATATATATATATATATATATATATGTATATATGTATATATATATATACATATATACATATATATACATATATATACATATACATATACATACACACACACACACACACACACACACACACACACACACACACACACACACACACACACACACACACACACACACACACACACACACACACACACACACACACACACACACACATTATATGTATATAAATTCTATTTAGATAGTCATGGTGGCAGTATTGGAACTAAAACCTTATTACACATTTTGGGATATGAGCTTATTACAATAGTGCAGCTAGTTGGTGGACCCTTTGTAGGGTGGGATTACCCTCAGGTATTTGAAGAGAGATGGGTATTCCATCATGGTAGATTACATACCATGATGGAGCATTTTAATATTTTAAATCATATTAATATTGATCATATCAAATACCATCCATATAAGATATTTAATGGGTGGACCAAGGATGGACATGAGCTATAGAGATCTGGCTGAGCATATGGTTGGACTAGTTTTCATATGTTTATGATTTATTTTAGTATGATCATGTTATTTGACATTTTGAACTAGATTATGGGTGCCATGGGATCCATATCCATGGCATCAGATAGTCAAGGGTAGGCATATGACCATTGATAGACTAAATCCAACACTTGATGACCTGGCCTCTCGACCAGGTGATAATAGAGATCTTATCATACCCATAGCTTCAATAAATGATGTGGGATGCATATATGATTATATTAAATGGTGGTAAGGGGTGTATTGGACTTAAATATTTCTAGTTATAGTTGCCCCTCTTGATTCCATGCCTGAGGTACATAGAGGTGGAGGAGAGTATGGGGGTGATGGAGCTCCCATGGGACCATAGCCCATATATGAGGTGGCCATTAGAGGAACATGTGAATACCTTATTTTGTTTTGTATTTGATTGATATATAATTTGATATAATAAATTTGGCTTATTTGTATATGGTTTGATTGATTGGAGGAAACCAGGAGTGGGCCACCATGGTTGATCACTCAATACAGGCCCTCACTCAGAGTGTGACTATGGATATATATGGGGAGGGATTTATTTAGTGATTAGTGGGCATCATGGGTTTCTATTCTCCTATTTTTTATGTAGTGGCTAGGGTGGTGATATTTTATCACATAGTTACCACACAGTAAAATGACATACATGAAAAATTCAAGCAATGAAGTTCAATCAAACAAAGTGATAAAGAGATAACATAGGTGATGATATGTTGATATGAATACCTATGGTAGGATCACAAGTATACACTATGTTGGTAGGAGGAATTTGAGGAGAGAGTATGAGAGATATCATAGTCATGGGGTCCTATAAAATATTTAAGATCATCCACATAGAAAGATGTTAGGGTTGTGGATGTGGATAGTGATGTGAAGTATACTCCTAGGGATATGCCCCCAATATATGATTAATGATTTTATCTATGTAAAATTTTCACCATATTCAAACACACACACACGATAATGTTTGTATGTTATTATTTGGTTTTATATAGATATGTGTTTTTATTTGAAACTTCTTTTACTTACATTTTTTTGTATAATGATTATTTGAATATGATAATTTTGTATCGTATTATTGTAATACATTAATTTTATAATGTAATAATAATGAGGTAATCACCATACTCTATGGAATCTAGTTGGAAATAAGAAATCTTGACTATAATGATTAGGTAATATAATTTTTGGTTTTATTTTTATCATTAGAACTAATGTATCTATAGACATATCACATGTATTTGTCTGATCTATATTTGTACATGTCAGTTTTAGTACCCAAATATGCTTGTTGAATGTGCCATTAGGTTCTATCAAATTTTCATCCATGTCTCCTCCATGTCTCCCTATATCAAGAGCATGATCAACCAATGGTTCCTTGATAGGCTCAATGTGTGAGAGATCATGATAGATAAAGGGTACACTAGGAGAAAGACTTAAATTAATGGTTGAATTTTATAAGGTTGATGGACCACATGTTCCTTATAAGGATCAACATGGGATGTATTGACCCTTTTATAATAACCTATAGAAGAAGTATGGGAAATAGACTTGAATGCATTTTTCTGAAATAAATGGTCCCACGATCAAAAAGTTGTGTAAGTTTTTTCTTGAGAGAAAAATAATCATTATTTTGATGTACATTAATACCATGGTAAAATAAAAAGGATTTTGATTTTTCCTTTTCAAATATATGTGGTGGGTGGTATTAATTAGAAGGAAGGTTTATCATTCATTTATCTAATAGTGAATGAAATATATCATGTGGTCTATCTTGTAACCAATCAAACTGAAGTGGTTGCCTTTTAGTAGAGGCATAAGGTTTGACTATAGGAGGTATTCTGTATGTGGAATTAATTCCTCTATGTAAAACTTTTACTATTTTCTCTTTGGTAGATATTGAATTGGTTTAAGAGAAGGTATTTGAAGTGGTACTTGATTCTTCTTGGTTTTTTGTTTTTCTTTAGGAAAATTATTTGTAATATGTTTTCCATTTGGTGAAAAAATAGGTAATTATGTTTTGGTATTAGTCAAAGAACATGCATATTTATGCAAATCCCAATATAATTTTTTTGAATGAAGCAAAAGGCTTATGCAATGATATTTCTCTAAGTGAAGAAAGAAGGCCCCTACTAAATACGAATTTTACTTCCAAATCTGAGGGGGTGTAGTTTAAGGAATACAATTATATCCTTAAACATAATGACATAATATTTAAGGGATTCATCCTTATTTTGAGTTAAATCCTGTAAATGTTCTAATGGTAACTTGGGTAATGTGTGCTTATGGAAATTAGATAAAAATACATCCTCAAGTTTTTTAAATGTTGATCAAGAACCATTTGGGAGTGTAAAAGATCAATCAAGAGCCTCTTGAGTTAAAATTATATAATATGCCTTTAATAAAAATAATCTATCTTCATCCCAATGTTCAAAGGAGAATATATGTTGTTTTAAATGATTTTTTAGGATTTAATTTTCCAGAAAAGGAAGAGAACATATTCATGATAAAGGTGGAAAAGTATGAATAATAATAAACATCTCTAGTAAGGGGTTGGTACTCTAAGATATTACCATTAAAATTAGCCTCATAGGAGGAAATTTTTAGCTTAATAATAATTATTTGCTTTAGAGTGTCTCCCATGATAGTCATGAGAGATAACATTTCATTATAAGGCATTGGCAAAGAGGTTGAAGAATTGCTTAAATGCTATAATTTTCCATCCATATAGAACATAGGAATAATAGGATCTTTACTACCTTCATTATATTTAATGATAGGATCATCATGTGGTTTGTAAACATTAATTAGAGTAGCATATGTTGCTAAATAATAAACTATATCATGCTGGATATCATGAATGTTAATGGCACTCTCTTGGGCATTTGGAATTTTTTGGAATAAGAGAGGAGTAAGAGATCTGGTTTCACTTTGTTGATCTAAATTTGAAAAATTGTTTTGAGAAAAAAATGTACAGGAGGGAGGAGGAATAACATTTTCTACTTGACTTTAAACATAGGAAAAAATGCAAGCCTAATTGTCATTTTTGAGTTCAAACAAAGGAAGGACAGAGAATGCAATGTTACTTTCTACCTTTGGTACCGCATTATCATAAGAAAAATAGATATGTGATGTAACACTATCATTTTTATCATGCAATGGTTTTATTTTATTACATTGTAAAAGTTTTGAATGAGATGTAGAAAATGTGTTTGAAATATTTTAGGAAAATTTGCATTTTTACTTTCATCCTTACAAATAGGTAAGAGAGGGGAAGAAGTAGTACATGCATATTGATCATTACAATCTAGAGAAATAAAAGTATTTTAACTAATTTCATTTGAGTGATTTAGAGAAGGAACAAAATTTTCAAAATTAGCATGATTTTGAAATAAGGCACACTTTCAATTTTTTACCCATTTGCATCATTCGAAAGGGAATAAAAGCATTCAATTTTGGTTCATCTTGAGAATGATTGCATGAAACATTGCTACTTTTGACATCATAAATGCTAATTTATTTCATGTCTATGGTATCATTATTATGTGATGCACTAATAAATTTAATCTTTTATATCTTTTTAGGCCTTTTATTATTGGAAATAGAAGAAATAGAAAAACTGGGCTCCTCATATTTGTTTTCAAGGGGGTTATAATCACACTCACAACCATATGAAATCATGTTATGATTATCGACATATTCATTTAGACTTGTATTTTCATCATTATATTTTTCATTAGCATAATTATAAGAAAAGGAAGAGGGTTGAGTACTTTCTTTAGATGTTATAAGATCCTCATATGCAATACATTTGTCATCGATAATATTAAACTAGTGATCCAAAAAATGGGGTTTCCTAGAGCTTATAGTAGATGTAAACATGGTGAGGAAGGATAAAAATTTGGATGCAACCACACAAATAAGAAGAGAAAAACTTAGGGTGAAAATAGAATAAAGCATTACTTAAGATATGCCCATGCAATAAATCAGATTTGAAAAAAGAACAACAATAAAAACTAATTTGTTTAGGAGGAAGAGAAAACCTAGATTGCAATCTAGGGTTATATTCAAATAAGCTAGAGGTTAGGTTCATCAGAATGTTTTATTCCAAATGGGTTGAATGGATAAACATAGTAAGTAAATAAAACTATTTGCATGAAATATGAAAATATTTAGAATTCAATAACAAGTAAAAAAAATAGGAATTCACCTATTTAACCATGTATAATAAATACAATAAAATAACATACAACCAAAGGGTAAAGAGAGGGAAATCTTATTGCATATTCTATCTTGGATAGTGACAGTGATTTGGAATCATCTCAAGAAGGTGACCAGGTTCTACATTCTATTTGTTTTGTGTTTTAACTATTGTTGCTTCCTAGATAATTATGTCGAGATCTTGATACTAGTGTCAATGTAGGTGTCTAGTTTTTTGTAGGTGTCTAGTCTAGAATATGTATAGTGATGAGATAAAATATTTTTTGAATCTGTGTTGTCACCTAGAGGTCTAGTTTTAATTTAGAATACATCAAAATGTGTGTGTAATCTAGTTGATTTAAATTTTAAGGGATTATGGAATGTAAACCCTAAGTTGTTAAGGGGTATGAGTACATTTAATTAAGGAAGAAAGATGCAATAAAGACAACCACTAAGTTGTACAAGAATTGACCTAATATAATAGTTCTAAAAATAGAAATTAATGACACATTTGAGTACTTAGTTAGAAATTGACTAAGATGGGTGATCTAGAGGCTAAAAATTGGTATAGAGGATGATCTAAGTGTCATAAATAGGGTCAAGGTGTTAGAAACTCTCTTGGATAGTAGCACACCATGCTAGTGTCCTACTTTCAATGCTAATGTCTTTTGTGTAGAAATATTTTGATCTTTTGGGTGCACTTTTGATTGAATTTGATCTACCTATACCTATGTGGATGAGCCCTAATTCATTATTTGTGTACTATTTTGATTGATTTAAGAGAAAAGCCTAGACATCCATGTTTTTAGGATATTTGAGTGGCACAAGTAGTAAAAGTGTGATGTTAGTTGAGTAGGATGGACATATTTAACACCCTACTATGTTAATATTTTCCTATATAATAATACTCTGAAGGATCAAGCTTGGTGTAGTTCTCCCACCTAAAGTCTTATTTTAAGTACAAGCAAATGCTAGTATGAGTTTCAACTTTATTGATTTGAATGAGTCTTAAGACTAGAAATATGTGTATTCTAGGATTAGGATGGTTATAGATGACTATATGCATAAGTAATGTAAATTAGGGATCAATAAACTTGATTGTGCACTACTTGTTTCGAGCTTATTTATGTATTTTGTATTTGATTTCTATCTAGTGTATAAAGGGATAAAAATCATGTGTTTATACTAATATGGTGCTTATGAAGAGTGTGAAATAGATCTAGGCTGACCCTAGGTGTCTTAGGAATTGAAAAGATATATAGTGGGGTTGAGGTTTGGCAAAGGACACTAGTGTTATACCTTGGTCATTAGCACAAGGTGATAGTGTCCAAAGAAATGTGTTAGTGTCCAAATGATAAAACCTGAGGCACTAGGGGCTTGGATCCCTAGGGGAAGGTCTAGGACTGAAATTGGGATGTATATGGTTGTGTAATTCCCACATAAAATTTGGATAAGGATTGAAATTTACCCTAATATAGGTATAGGGATAAGCTAGGGATGGGTGGTATCAAGTGACATTTTATATGACTACATCCCCTCCCAATTTATTTTAGAAATGCAACAAAGAAAAATGACTAGGATAAAGGAAAAAGAAGTGTACTTGGACTTACCTAAGAGGTAAAGCCCTTGAATCTAGGTCTGAGTATGTGAGGCATGCTTCATTATGTATCCTACAAATGAAACATGGATGAATCAATTATTACTTAAGTAATATCAAAGTCAAAAATAAAACTGAGTAAAGAGATAAGAGAGAGAAAAGGAATGAATACACCTCATTGGGTACATGAATAGATGAAAAAACCTAATGACATCGTATGTGTGTAACTAGTGATCAAATTGGTGAATAACTTGGACTGATTTGATGGATTTCTCAATCCCCATTTGTGGGTAATTCAATAACTCAATCCAATTTTGAATGCATCATTACCTACCTCTACTCAGTGGATCATGCACTGTGAATAACTTGGATTAGACTGATGGCTTCTCCAACTCTACTATGTAACTAGCTCAAGAACTCAATTAGAATATGAATCCATCATTTCCTACCCATATGTAGTAAATGCATCTATGACTAAAACTATATAATGTAATTAAAATTGTGTAGGATGGCTTTGCGGCCATTGAAAAAATTTGAAATGTAAAATGGCCAAGGGGCCTCTCAGGCACTCAAGAATGTAGCTCAATAACTACACAAAAATGGCAACCATTACAGATGAAATAAGGCATCAATCTAGTGTGAAAAATGATGTAAATTGTGTCTAAATTATCTAATGTAGAGAATGACATGGAGTTCTCATTCCATCTGAGATGAACTGGTGCAAAACTAATCATGTGAAAACAACATGCTGTACACATGCTTCCAATTCTTATATCTTTACATATGGATTTTGGATTGAGTTATAGTAATATGTGTTTATGTATATCTTAAACTAAAATGAGATTGATCATGTTATGCATTATGCCCCCAATCTGAGGAAACCTAGTATGATTCTATCTAAAATTGAGCATGAACTAATCAAATTTGATAATTTATGATTAAAAATGTGAATTTTAACTATTGTGTTGTTTTATCAAATCTAGATTTTCCTATTTTTGGGGCTATTGGATAGTAGCGTAATTCTTTAGATATTAGTGCACTGTGCTAGTGTCCTTTGTTCCACACTAGTTTCCTCTGTGCTATTTTTATGCCACACTAACTTTGCTCTCTGTCTAACTATTTTATACTTATTTTATTGATTATAAAATCTATAAGTTTATGTCTACATGATCAAAAATTGTACTATAAGTGCACTCAGATGGCCTGATCTCTATGACAAACCACTGTGAATGAACCCTCTTTTGAGAGGAGTTGTTGTACATATACAATAATTATCCTCAAAATAAAAGTTGTACATGATGTGTGTTAGGCTAAAAACATATATGATATCTACATAATAAACCAATATAATGTATATACATGACATTATAATGTAAGATAATATGAGCATAAGTTGGTAATAAATGATGCATGTTTAATCTATCATTCACAAGGTTCTCAAGATAGATATAAGAATGTAATAATGTGTATGAACTACGTAATCTGAGTAACTACCTAGGGGATGGGGCATAATGTCCATCAAGGCATCCAAATAAGAAGGGGAGATGTATGAGATCACTCATGGTATCAAAAATTGGGTGTGCAAGCAACAAGTAAGAGACAAGTTTCATGTCCATGATGCATACATGAAATCATACATACAACACACATGAAAATACAAAGTAGGCCAAGGGGCCACAATATAAGGGACATGGGCACATGTCACTAAATTTTATAAAATAATACATACAAGAACATGTTCAAATGTCCACATATGCAAATAACAAGTAGGTTGGCTTAGAGCCACATGGAAATACATGTTCAAATGACCTCATACATGATCAATAAGTCACACACAAGGACATGGGCATATGTCCAAAGTATACACACAATGAAAGGAAGTGTCTTAGAGCCATAGAACAATGGCATATTTAAATTCCCTTGAATAGATGTAGAAGCAAAGAGTCACAATCAAGTCTAAACTAATAAGGATAGAAATGAATTTTTTCATGAACATCTGGTATAAATATGTATAAGAGCAAATATGTACATAAACTAAGTCTATAGTTGTAGTCAATGTCAAAACAAATAGTAATATGGGATGATCAATATCAAGACATAAATAATGCTAAATATATGATATAGATCATAAAAAGATGTAACTTGGTGAATTAGAATCTATGTAATATGATGCCCCTAATGGGTAAATGTATCAATGATGAATCAATGTAGCTATATATTTTCCCCTATGGGTAGATAGTAGTAAATCTAGATCTATGTGCTGACCAAAGTCCTGTAAGAACCTATGAACATTCAAAAAGAACAAGTGAAGCATGTATGTATGATAAAACTGACTATACTAAAATAAATAGCATATGTAGTACATGGAAAGTATAAAGAATGCAAACATGGAAATGCAAATAGTCTAAATTTTATGTTTTTGAGAAATATCTAAATATTTTTATGTATTAAACATATTATATTGTTTTTATGTTTTATGAGTATATCTATGTATAAGCAACATGAAAATGAAACTAGGTACAATGGGAAAGATAAAAGAAACTACATACAAGAAGCATAATAAATTAAATTGTACAAATAAACTAGGAATGGATACAAATGTGTACAAGTAAACTAGGAATGGATGAAATTGTGTACAATGAGAGTGCTATAGATAGGAATCTATGTGTTGGTAAGGAATGGTGATAGAAGCCCCACATGTCATCGACGGGATGCCTCTGTGTAACATAGATGGCATATTTGATTTTTGGATAGTTTGTATAATAATAATCTAGGTTATTCCAATCATATTATTTAATTTTATTAATAATGTTTGGATGATTGATTGAGATCTTGCAATCTAAAACTATATCCACTATAGGTATAAATTGATTTGAAGACTCTATTGCTAGAAACCCTTTTTTGAGAATGGTTGTTGGCTCATCCTAATTATAAATGTGGAACTTAAGTTCTCACTCTTTTTGTAACATTATCTATGTATCTAGATCTTTTTTCTTGATATAATGAATTGGTGAATGATTTGCTTTAGTATGTTCCATGAATCCTAAACCTTATTGACCAACATTATCAACTACTAGAATAGGATTAATGATGCCTTGGGCATGTTTTCCCAACCTTTAACCTTGATAATTAAAATGTTGTAGATATGTTTGACCAAACCCATACTATTTTGAAAGTGGGACCTCATTTTGGAGAGGTATATTTGTATCCTTCACTTTCTTTACATGTGCTTATTGTACTATTTCTTGTTTTGATTTTACTTTGCGAAATTTTTGTTGTTCTAAGTTATGCTTTGGTAATCACTTTTATACTATTTTTGAATTTGACACTTTTCAAATATGGTTTCGTATCACTATGGATTACTCAACTAATTTATATTGTATAGGGTCCTCACTAGAAATGTGTTGTATATGCTTTTCAATCCCAAACATGAATTTGTGTGATGACCATGCATTCTATGGTATGCATGATAGTATTTGGATCTCTTTACTAGATGTAGAGGAGGTAGGTTGATTAACTTATATTTAATCATTTGCCTTAAAATCTCACTCAAAACTCTATTTTATCTTTCAATACATTTCAAATCATTTGTTTTAGATGCACTTTATTTTAATTTCTTGTTTTGATATTTAACATTGCTTGCCACAAATTGACTAGGTGAATATACATATACATGATTGACACTAATGTGCGCTGGAGGCTTTTGTCTTGTAATTTGATTTTATAATACTATAATATTTTTATGTAATATTTAATTTTGATTCTATAATTCTGAGATTAATTTACTCATACTGATAATTTGATCACTTATAATCTCACAAGTGTATACCCTAGTTTCTTCTGATTAAACATATAGGCACACACCATGTAGACAAAAGTGGATGCATGTATATCTTGATTATGGGAATTAGTAACAATAGTATAAGTTACTTCATCTCATGAGGGAGTGATAGCATGGACCCAGTTAGAGGGAAAGTAGTTATCACCCTCATGGAGATGAGGAAAAAAATATCCTTTATCCATGAAATATGGCAATGTAACTTGGAAGAGGGCTGCTAGGGTATAATATATCAGGTCTAAAAACCATAACATAAACACTACAAATATCAAATAAAAGGATATAAGCTTTAATAACATTTAGGGCTAGGGTTTTTGCATTATTCAAAGTAAGTTGGGTTCACCAAATGATTTGATTTTTAAGGGATTATGAAATGTAAACCCTAGGTTGTTAAAGGGTTTGATTACAATAAGTCAATGTAGAAATATGAAATAAATACAACCACTACTTTATGAAATAATTTCCCTAATCTGATTATTCTAAAAATATCAATGAATGACACAAATGAATACTTCATTAGAAATTGACTAAGATGGGTGATATAGAGGCTAAAAACTGGTGTGGAAGTTGATCTGAGCATAAAAAAGAGGGTCCAATTGTCAAAAAACTTCTCATATAGTATTAATATACCTTGGATAGTAGCACATCATAATAGTGTCCTAGTTTTAGTGCTAGTTTCCTTTGTGTAGAAACTATATGATCTTCTTGGTGCACCTCTGATTGAGTTTGATTTTCTTGTACTTGTGTGGACAAGCCCTAATTTACTATTTGTGCACTATTTTTGATTTATTTAAGAGAAAAATCTAGACCTCAATTTTGTTAGGGTATTCAAGTGGCACATGTATTAAAAGTGTGATGTTAGCTAAGTAGGTTGGACATATTCAACACACTGCTATGTTGAAATTTGCCTACATACCAATACTTTGAGGAGGGATCAAGCATGATGTAGTTCTCTTGCCTAAGTGTTTGGTGCAAGTGCAAGTGAATACTAGTATGAGTGTCAACTTGAGTGATTTGAATGAGGCTTGAGGCTGTAAATATGTATATTCTAGGTTTAGGATGGTTGTATATGATTGTATGTATAATGAGGGAAAAATAGGGATCAATCACCTTGATTTTTCACTACTTGTTTTGAGCTTATTTGTGTATTTTTGATCTAATTTCCATCAAGTGTATAAAGGGATAAAAGTCATGTATTTATATAGATTTGGTGATTGTACAAAGTGTGAAATAGGTCTAATCCAACCCTAAGTGTCTTAAGAATTGAAAATATATCTATTTTGATTAAGATTTGGCAAAGGACATTAGATTTGTAGCTTGGTCACTAGTACAGGGTGCTAGTGTCCAAAGATCCACACTAGTGTCTAGGTGGCATAACCTGAGGCACTAAGGGCCTAGATCCTTAGGGGAAGGTCTAGGATTTAATTTGGGATGTTTAGGGATTTTTAATTCCTTAATGAGATATGGATAAGGGTCTAAATAGGTCTTAAGATAGGTCTATGGATAAGATAGGGATGGGTGGTCTCAAGTGACACTCATTACAGTCAACTGACATTTTATATGACTACATTGGCCAATAAGTAAAACCCTAGATATATTCCTTTGACCACCCATGACTTGGTAAAAAATGGGTTAGTACGTGAGTTAACCTAACCCTAACAACCCTTATTGTTGTGAAGCGCTACCTACATATCCATATTCTCTTAAGAGGGCCTTAGACTCAAATGTACTTCTCCTTCCTAGGTATGTGCATGGAATGGTGGTCATGCAAAAATATACTCTTTATCCTATTACAACCCTTGGTACAAGTAATGAAAGTGCAAATTGATTTTTAGGATGCATCATAATTTTAGTTTTCACAATTTGATATGTAGTTTAGTTCAATATCTCTTGAATAAGGAAAATTACATGTTATTTTAGGTTTTTATTTGACAAGTATTGATGATATGAACTATACCATAGACTTGTATATATAAGGATCTCTTGATTTCTAATTAGGATGTAGTGGTGCACTAAAATTCAAAAATAGAATAAACATATGAGTCTAAACCAACAGTCACAAGGTGAAAAGGTATTGCAAATGATCAAAAATAAGTTTGGGCACTTACATCATGGTTTGATACCTACGTTGATGTAGGTGTCTAACCTAGATGCATTTGTATATATTATAAAAACACAGAGATAACATAATCATAGGTGGGTATCCTTAACATACATTTGAATAAAAGGATTAAATAACATACAGGTCCTAAGTGGCAAATAAAGTAAGTAAAATAACATGAAATTGGAGATGTATGCATGAGATCATGCCTCTAAATGCCTAACTCTCTGTCAAGAGGAATATTTATACAAAAGATATGAAAACATAAAATGAAACTATGATTGTACTAAATATGGGTATATACACTAACACACTCATTACTCCTACTAAGATTCTCCTTATACCTCAAAAAATAATAACAGGGATAAGTGGCTTTCCAAGCTCACTTCAAACACAATAAGGGAGGTTGGTTTTAATAAATTTCCCATATAATTTACCACCCTATCCATAAATATTATTCCACAAGCTAGGACCTAAAACTCCCCCATACCCACATAAAGGTGACAAATATTCATAGTAAAATATATAAGAAAAGGAATATCTAATTAAACAAATCAAAATAATAATAAATGGCCAAGTAGACCCATTAAATATAATTTTATCATGTGAAATCATTCACAAATAATAAAAATAATTGAATAAGTAAACTCAAAAAATAATCTTGAATAATATCAAATTATATGTAGTTAAGCATAATAAACTTATATAATTAATTTAATTAAAAAAACTAAAACATTGCACACAAGATATAATTATAATTTCATTGCACAATGCATGCACTATGTGGATTAATGAATATACCCAAGGGAAGGAGAAATATAAATAATCATATATACATGTTTTATACACTATTTATGAATTATATAGCATCTTAGTCTTGTACACTTGGCAAGCTCAAACCTTAGTTATCCCTCTTAGTTATAAACATTTCTTCATTATGCAAGTCTCATATCTACTCTCTTTTGTTCCCCTTGGCCTATCTCTTAGTATTAAAAGTATTATTTTGATGATATAAGTCTTATATCTTTACCAAAATTCTTAAAAACTATTTATATTCCACCTCTACAAGTTTTGATCATGTACTTGTTTTCCTTCTCCTTTGACACTTGCATCCTAGACATACAAATATGTTGACATAGGTGTCTAGTGACTTAAATTCATTTAATTTGTAAATGAGATGTATCATAATTATTGGCCTAAGTTTAATATTTGATATATTATCCAAAGGGATTGATATAAATACAAGATCAACCCTAATTCATTCTTAGCCTATAGAAGACCTAGAATAAACCAAGGAAACTTATCAAAAGCATTCTATCACGTATTAAAGTGAGCAAAGCTGCCACATTTTCTCCTATTTTTGCATCATTCATAGGGAAAACACATATACAATTCTAAAACACTAAAGGAGAAAACCAAGATCTGTGTTTTCTAAGTTATAGGTTAGGTCATATTGTACTTGCTTATCACACATTACATGATTCACACACAAGATAACACATAGGGGAGAACTACATAGTTTTGAGTCCCTCTTAGGAGCATTGGATATGTAGATAGAGATCATAAAAAATGGGTATTTGGGTCAGATTGAAACCATGTACCCACTAACCCAATTTTCCCACAACCAATATGAAGATGAAGAACTAGGGTTTTACTACTTGACAAAGAGCAATAATCCATGGCCTAGATCTGAATGCACCAGAGTGAAAGAGATGAAAAAACCATAAGTATATAGGTGGTAATATGCTATTCTAACATATATTCCATACATTACACTTGAATCTGACCAAAACACTAGCATCGATACAAATGTCCCAGGTTGATGTAAGTGTTCATAGCTATAGATGCACTTAATCTAGAATTTGGAAAATATTTTAGAATACTCAAGTCTTGTTATTGCTTGTTCTAGATCTAAATTTGTATTAGAATTAAAACCAATTAAGTATCTAATTTATTTGCCATTTCCATATCTAATATATCTTTACTTTCCATTTTTAGCATATCTGAGTATAATAAATTTAGTATATGTTATATTTGAGTTTTGTAATTAATTAGCTTACTATATATCTATTTATCACCCTTGTGCTTATACATTTATATATTCTTAACCCTATATACCCATGGTAGGATCGACATCCAATTTTGGGTTAAATATTTAGTGAAATTGATCTTTGATCCCAAAACCCTATTTGCCTTAGGGTTTCTTATTTTCTAGACAAAATTTTAGTTTCTAATTTTTAAAAAATAAAATTTTAAATTTACAAATAATCATAGTTTATTTTCCTAATATCATGTTTATTATAGATATATATGTTAATTATTTCATTATTCAATAATTTATGATGGATTTTATTTGCTATGCCTCATTCATTATTAAATCAATTCAATCTATAAGGGCTTCAAAATATGCTTATTACAAATCCACTACATTTTGGCATAATTTTGTTTGATGTTTAGAATGAGATTTTGCCTATTAGCACAAAGTGCCAAAGGGAATGCATGAATCAACCATTATCCCCATACCATGTTTCCACCTAATACAATAATATTACTACTAGCACTTACTCATGGACTTGTTACATCATTCATCCCATTACAAGAATGTCCTTTTGGATGCATTGCATATGACCATACTACCTTGCAATGTGGAACCACCATATGTGGATTATGTTTTAAACTCCATTAAATGGATTAAGCATAATATTTCCTTTGAAAATGAGGATTTACCACCTCAACACATTTTAAATATTTGTTTTCCATTCTACATCCAAGTGTGTGTTTGTAATAAAATAGTAAAACAAGTTCTTATGGATAACAGTTTAGGGCTCAACATTTATAATATAGATTTTCTCTCCTTAATTGACATCAGACTTTAGATTTAGAACCATATAAGATGAACATCAATGGATTTGATAATATTTCATGACAAGTATTAGGATAAATAACATTGAATATTATCATGGGTCCCCGTATATTACCTATTTTATGCTACTTTATGCCAAATGATGTAAACTATAACATTTTTTTGGGATGGCATTATATACATGAGATGTATGTAGTTATATATAATTTACATACATGCTTAAAATTCAATCACTGGGGATTCATTTACACCTATCTAATGGATACTAATTCCTTCAAACATTGTGTAATGGTCTAACAATAGATAATCCAACACCATAATTATACAATATTTATTTTTGTTCTCGATATTAGATCAAATATGGGTAAAAATGCAAGGGTTAGGTAAAAATGAGAAAGACACAACTTAGCCTATCTCATCTAAAAATAATAAAATCCATCAAGGATTAGGCTTCTCACAAAAATATGTAATACACAAGGACAATTCTCGTAGTACAACTTATTTTTAAAAGGCAAAAAAAAATGCATACATACTTCTGCAACTAAGCTCTAATTGGTCAATTCTCTTCTGATCGATGAAACTACTTCCATAGAAATTTTGAGATTTGATGAGTTCTCCAATAATGAATCATTACTATCATACTTAGGGGCATATGAAGATCTCTCTTCCTTCTATCATAAGAATAGGTTTCCTCATGCCACCTCTGTTGGTCTCCCATAATGATTTAACAACTAATCCCATAAAGTTGTGACTCAGATATTGGACATCTAACCTGAATAGCTATCTTAATCACTTGAAGATGTATTTAACTTGTCAACCTTTGGATGTGAACTTGAAATTGGTTAGCACAATATGTGCACTAGGAACTTCTAGAGTAGCCACATTCATTCTACCGCTAAGAAAGACATAATGCTGAAACTACTTGGAAAGAAATAACATAAATGCTGAACATCAACCAATGACTATGCTAAGATGAGGTACATGATAGAAAATTAAAATCTAGGCAAACAAACAAGAAACTACTCTATCTACTTTGGCTGCTAAAATAGACACAGAATGAAATTATAATGGCTACATGAATATTCAATGCTAGATTTAACTAATTACTTAACAGAGAATAATAACTAAAGTAAAGGATGGAATGATCACCAAGTGGGCCCCCTTGGATGAGTATTCCTTAAGATAAATGTAAACTCAAAGATGCAAACTTATAACTTCATTTTATTAATTGGAAAACATGAGTACAACTAACTGACTTAACTGTATTGCTGAAACTTAATAATGTAAATACAACCTCAGATCAATCTATCAATCCCCCCCTTTAAAGGAGCATCTGAGTCTTATTAATAAAAATGAAACTACAAAACCAAATACTTAGCAAGGTGGTCAAATCCAATAGAATAAGAGGATGCCACTTTATGGAAATCATAAAAAGTGGAGAGGAAGTTATGCATGCATGGAATCTAGTCAAGCATGGCCACTTCAATGTAGATCTAGCACAACAATAACTCCTAAATTTTCTCAATAAGTACTTAAAACCAGTTACAAGCCGGTTATCTTCCATCCATTTTACATTTGAATGACCATCTTGTTTGACTTTGATGGTGAGTAACCAACTGACATAATCTTCCTCAACTTTATAGGCTACTAATTATATCTACATAACAATATTAGTACACATAATAATTACATATCTATAACTATATTAGAGTAACATTCATTAACAATATGTAAAATTAACATCGATAGTTCATATAGCATGTCAATGTCATTAAAGATTATAGGAAATAACCTATGCCCAATGTATTATGGTTTTCAAGAAATGTCACAAAAAGGTCAAGATCTAAGTACCAAAGTCCATGATAACTACAGTAAATGGATAATAAATTCTAAATAAATTGAGTCATAAACTAGACTCATCAACCTCTACTCATGATTACTTTGGTAAGAGTAATGATACCAATTTACAACATGATAAATGAAACACTATTACCACAACACCATTTATCATAGAGAGGTCTACTTTGATCAATCAATAAATAATCAAATATAATTACAGAATAAATAAAGACCCTCGACTGGTTCTAATTTATACAATGATGCAAGATGATGAAGGAAAAACCTATTGGCAAGTCCATGATTTTACTGAACTTTGTAATTTGGATTATTTAGATATGCCTAAGATTGACTAATTAGTGGCAATGCATAGTATATTATTCAACCCTAATGCAAAGCCAATAAAATAAAACATTCACAAGATGCATCCTAAAGTGGCATTATTGGTAAAAGATGAAATTTAAAAACTCTTAGACATGGAATTTATAATAGCTATTACACATTTTTACTTGGTGTCCAACATTGGACCTATTGTAAAACCTAATGGTGATATTCATTGTTGCACTTATTACTGTTATTTAAATAAGGCTTATCTAAAAGATGATTTTCTATTACCTAATATCGACATGGTTGTCGATTCTACAACTAGATATGAAACATTTTAATTTATGGATGACTTTTCCAATTATAACTAAATTAAAATTAACCCTGAAGATCAAGAAAAGATAGCATTTACTATATAACATGGGGCACATTTTGTTATACAATCATGATTTTTGGACTCAAAAATGTAGAAGCCACATACCAAAGGGCCATGACTCAAATATTTCATAATTTTATTCACAAAACTATTTAGGATCATGTATATTATTTACTTGTAAAATCCAAACATTGCCAAGATCATGCTATTGATTTATGACAAATATTTGAATGCTTGAAAAAAAATCAATGTTTGATTAAATCCCCAAAAATGCGTTTTTAAAGTATCTTTAGGAAAACTCTTTGGGTACATTATTTCTCATCAAGGCATATAAATTGATCCAAAAAAGTTAAAATACATTATTGAAATGCCACTGTCAACCAATCTAAATTAGTTAAAATGTTTATCGGGTAGAATTCAAGCTATTCAGTGATTCATTGCTCAATTAGCTGATAAAACAATTCCTTTCACATGTTTACTAAAAAAGGATGAAAATTTATATGGGATGATGTTTGTTAATAAATTTTTGATAAAATAATAGAATATTTATCAAATCCACTAATACTCATGCCTCTTATTCTTGATAGAGCATTACTTCTTTATATCACAACCACTCATGAGGCCCTTGGCGACCTATTAACATAATATGATGATGATCATAAAGAGTGCATAATATATTAAATCATTTAATATTTGGTAAATTATGAATGTAAATATACGACAAGGGAAAAATAATGTTTACCCTTGGTTTTTACTACTCAATATGACATTATCTACTAAATAATGAGGTTCATGTTATAATTAAAAATCATTCATTGAAGTTCCTTATGAAGAAAACAAACTTAACCAGATGCATTTAAAAATGGGTGATGCAAATTACAGAGTTTGATCTTAAATTTGTATACCAATTTTTTTTAAAAAAAGAGTCAAGTTGTAACTAATGAATTGTTTCAGCTCCCTTACCAGATCATTTTATTCTCACCAAATCTTTTTATGATGAGCTTGAGGCATATAATATCTCTTCCAATCCACAAATAATGTTATTCGATGTATACATATGTAGAATGGGGGTCGGTACTACTTCATGTTGATGAGTTATAGCCTATAATCTAAATTAAGGCCATATTTTTTAGGTTAGCTTGCCCTCATGGGATCACGACCCTTTGTCTTGACCATTATAGCATGTGTGTCACCTAGGGAATAAGGGGAATGATGAATTTAAATCATCCTCACCTTCTTATGGCTTAACATTGATAGTCTATTTAAGGTTCCAAACTATTATAACAATGAAACATGAGGGTTGTGCTTGTTGTTGGACTTAGTCCAACACCTTGTGTCATAAACTGATGATAGCCATGCACCACCTATGTCTACATTCTTAAAGTATAAATGAGATGGATGTTTTTTTCCCCAACCATTCTCACTAGCCCTTCATAAAAAGGTCATATGTATGACAATGAAGCATTTGTGTTGTCAATTTTCACATGTAGTGATTTTTCCCCTATGCATTTCTTTTATATAGGTTTGACCATTAACACCTATTATATACATAGGTGTAACCTTTCACTTGATACTAGAATATCATAAGATTAAAGCATCTAAGGTTTCATCAATTGGGGATATACGATAGAAAGAATTGTTATATTTATGAAACTCACTTTCCCTAAGGGTGAATACATGCCTTTTTCCTACAGATTATTTTTTACTTGTATCAATAATATAACTAAATATGAGGCTTTGATAATTAGGTTATCTATACTAGACACACTTCATATAAAGGTAAATTAAGTTTTTGATGATTCTAGATTAATTTTTAATCAAGTTACCAGTCATTAACAAACCACAAAGGATCATATTCTACCATATAGAGAAAAAGTGGATAAGCTCATAGAGACATTTGATACAATCTCTATTGATATTATTCATTGTAAAGATAATTTCCATGTGAATGCCATGGTAAGTGCAATATCCTTGATGCCTTTTGATATCAATTATGATCAAATTGAGTTTACCATATGATGGCCATGGGATACTTCCATTTATTCTGATAAAATGCATGCCTTAGCCATTCTTACTATTATTCAAAATTATGCAAACATAGAATGGTACAATGGTATTTATAATTTCCTCCATCATGATTATATACCAAACCAATTTACATAGAATGATAAGTGTAAATTATAACATGATTCACTTCTCCATGTTATTATTGGAAATGATTTGTTTGAATGTGGTTTTGATAGATACTTAATTTAATGTTTAAACAAAGATGAATCCCCACAACAAACTCTTAGAAATGCATGACAACAAGCATCATGAGAATTTTAGAAGATAGGACACATCCTAAAAACTATTATGCTAAGATTATTATTGTCATACCATGGAAAAAGAATGCATTGAACATGCAAAATTATTTTTACAATGTCATACATACAAGTTAAAATCAATTATTTCACCATGGCCTTTTTCATTATGGGGTTTTGACTTGATTGGAAAGATAAATCTGATATCTGATGGTGGACACAAATTCATAATAATAGCTATATAATATTATAAAAAATGGGTGGAATCAATTCCACTTGAGTTTACCACAGGGGATGACATATGCAGGTTTTTGATGACCAATATTATTTCTCACTTTGGAATGCATTTAGCTATTATTTATGATAATGGATCATCATTTAAAAACATGATAGTAAAATGTTTTTTTAATAAATACAAAATTAAGCATACTTTTCTACACCTTATTACCCATAAAGTAATGGACAAGAAGAAGCAACCAATAAGATTATTATTAAGATAATTATGAATAAAATTGAGTGATATAATATTGATTGGCACCAACATATGGTGTATGATTTATGGTCATACCACATTAGTGTTCACACACCTACCTAGGATACACCTTATTCTTTGGTATACAATGTAGAGATAATTTTACCAACTGAATGTGAGATATCTTCCTTGCATATTTATATTGAATACATCATCAAAGATAATGAATATTGTGAAAAGAGATTGCATCAATTAGAATAGTTGAGTGAAAAACACACACATGCCTCTGAACACTTATGAGTTTATCAAGATCACATTAAGAGAGCATACAATAAAAAGGTTTGGCTACATGACTTTGTTGTGGGTGACCAAGTACTTAAATAAAATCAAAAGAATACCAATGCATAAAAATACAAGAAAGTAAAGTTCAAACCAAATTATTTGGGACCATTTATAGCTATATAAAATTTGGGAAACGGTGTATACCACCTTGATACACTTGAAATAAAACCTCTAAGAAGCCAAATTAACATTATGCACTTTTATAAATATATTTCATGATACTCTTCCAATATTCAAAAAATACTAAAAAAATAAAAAATAAAAAATCTAAAAATATTTTTAGCATCTAAAAAATATATTATCTCCTTGGAATCTACGTATTAGTTCCATGTTGATGGATAACATATCAGTTACTTCTACATACACATGTGTTTCATGCTTCTATTTGAGTGTGATATAGGCATATAGATATACATGATCTATACACTCTTGGATGTTGGGATTTCCCTCTAATCACATCACTAGGATGTTGGGGGCATCCACCTCTATGATCATAATACATCTATGTTATATCATTCTATGGTCACTTTATATTATCATGTTTGATATCATATATGTAATTATACATGCATTTACACATGCTTATATCTTTCACAGTGTAATTGATATGCTATGTACTTGAAATTTTTCCCTTACACATTTGATCCATGGGATATTATGATATGTTTATGTTGATTTCTTATGTTTTCATTTATGTACTTCCTTGAGTGTCTTTCCTTGTTATTATCTCATTTGTTGAGAATTTGAATATGATCCATTATTTTTGGCCCTTGTACATTTGTTTACTTCTTTGACATTTGAATATGTCATTAATTATTATATGAACATTGAAATATATATATATTTGACTAAGTCATGTCTATTTTATTGTGTGATATTTGAACATGCTCCTTGTTTGTGGTCTCCTTAGACCATTATCTTTTGATTTGCTTTTGAGTTCTCTTGTGTATATGTTTGATTTGTTCTTGAGCTTGTACTATTACTATATATACATTTACATGACCTTTATCATGCATCCTAGGCCTTGATGTGATCACATTAGGGTGTTTCAATGATATATTTACCTAAATAGGTTCTCCTATATGCTACATGGTTCATTCATAATTTTATGGTTATCTTATCCTTTTGAGGAGAGTTAACTACTACTTTCTATCTTCCCTCACCTCAAAGGGGAAATGTAATAGAGGCCTGGATTACATACATTCATAGTTTAAAATTCAATGGGGGCATGTCATATAAACATGGATTCCACACATTCATAGTTTTAGATATACAATGGGGGCATGTTTTGGAAAAATGTTCTCCACACTTATTCAGTATTCAACATACTTAGATTAAAATGTGGGTATGTTTTGGATCCACATTAGGGGGCATGTTATGGTAACATGTCACCCACATTTGTTCAAATTTCCTATTTGGCCAAAACACACAGTTATATGATTTAGATACACATTTTTGGCATAATTATATATATTGGTACCATTGTTACAAATAATTTTATCATGAGACTATCTAATTTACATATGTTATTCAATGTGTACCTAATTTTACAAAATAAAAATTAGTTTAAGACTCAGAACACTTTTAGGGACTATCACCATCCACTAGGTTGGACTTTTATGGACTATATTGAGCCAATATACTATAATAGTTAGTTCATTTTTTGGTATGGTTGAGATTATTAAATCTCTCAATCTTTCCAAGTTTTTAGGTTGGACTTGATTGTATCATCTAGCCTCAAAAAATTTATAGTGTGAGTTAATTTGGTTCACTCACACTCATAAAGTTATAAGCATGATTCAATTGCATGGTTGGGCTAGTCTCAACTACCATGTGGCAATACATATTTATACTAAGGTTGGGGGAATCATCCCTCCTATCTATTTCTTTATCTCTTTATATATATGCACTTTCTAGATTTATAGTTGTCCTAATCTCAAGTTTAGTGATTTATAATGATATATATTCGAAATGAAATTTACAAAAGGCAAGATGATTGCATCAATACACATGTGTAATCCTAAACCTTTCCCTCTATCAATTTAAATCATTTCAATGTTTTTAATTTCAAATTATATGCATTATTATATATTATAACATGATTTTGGTTCTAGGTCAATCACCAACAAAGCACTCAAGTTGGACAAAAGTAAAGGCAAGTTGTGTTATACACACTTAAGTATACATTAATTTCCTTTAAAATAGTAATTTCATTACTAAATTAAGGGGTGGGGGATATGCAAACATTATTTTTGAATTATATAACACCTCAGTTTTGTACACTTAGAAAACCTAGACCTTAGTTATTCCTCTCTATTTTAGACCTTTCTTACTTATGCAAATCTCACATATACTATCTCATATGCCCCTTGGCCTACATTTTAGTCTAACTAGTCTTATGTTGATGATCAAAACCTTATATCTTTTCTATAATTCTTAAAAACTATTTATCTTCCATTTTTGCAAGTTCTAATCTTATACCTATTTTTATACTCCTTGAACACTTGCATCCTACATAGACACCTATGTTGATGTAGGTGTCCTACTCTAATGTAGGTTTTTGATGCCTTAAATTCATCTAATTTTCAAATGAAATGTATTCTAATGGTTATCCTAAGTGATATTATGTGATATTTTCTCTAAAGGGATTGATATCAATACAAGATCAACCCTCATTCAGTCCTTACATACAAAATAACTAGCACAGACCAATGTAACTCATAAAAAACATTCTATCAAGATTTAAATTAATAAAAAATTCCCTATTTTATCTTTTTTCTACATCAGTCATAGGGACAAAAAATTAATAGGTCTAAAACACTAAAGGAGCAACGCAAGCGCTATATTTTACAAGTTGCAAACTAGGTCACTATTGCACTTGCTTATCACACATTGCATATTCACACACAATCCAACATGGAGGGGATAACTAACTAAGTATAAGGCTCTATTCATATTATTGGATATGTAGGTATTACTCATTAACATAGGGGTCTTTGAGATAACATGACACTATCTACCCACTAAACCATTTTTCCCACAACTAATATGAAGATGAAGAACTAGTTTTTTTTTGTTTTGACAAGGACATACAATCTGTGACCTAGATTTGAATGAACCAAAGTAAAAATGATGAAAAACCCATAAGAATCCATATGGTCACATCCTATTCTAATAAATATTTCATACATGACACCTATGTCTGACTTTAAAACTAGCATCAATATAACTATCTTAGGATAATGAAATTATTCATAACTACAAAGGAATTTAATTCAAAATTGGTGATTGTTCTAGAATATTATTCCAGTCTGCTTCCTTTCCATTCTAAAACTAGATCTATATTAGCACAAGAACTAGATAAGTATCTTGTTTATTTGTGATTTTCATATCTAGCATAACTATACTTTCCATTTTTAGTATATCTCAGTATAATAAATTTAGTATATATTCTATTTGAGTTTTCAAATTAATTGGTTAACTATAGATTTGTTTATCACCCTTGTGTTTATTCATTTCTATATTATTAATTTTATCTACCCATAGTAGAATCCACATATAGTTTATGTTTAAACACATGTATATAGGTATCAGTTAAATATTGAGATAATATTAAGTACATAATACTTACATCATTAAGCTTCATTACCTTCATGACATAAGAGTACATAAAAAACCATCACAACAATTGAACCACCTCAACACTAAAAAATCAAGTCCCTCTCAACTACCACAACACCAAATCATCCTCCAAAAATAATAATAAGCCAAAAAAATAACATGAAAAAATAATAAATCATAATATCTCTATAAAAACCCATCATATAATGTCCAAAGGGCTATAAACAAATGAATAAATAACATTCTACCAAAGAGGAACTCATAAACTATCATAAGGTGGTATTTGTAAAGAAATAATCTTAATCATGAGGCAAAAGGAGGTTGGTGACATGATATTATTAGTAAAAAATTAAGTGGAAGGAACTTTCACAAAAAGAATATAAGCACATACACATAATTATATAAGATTAAATATTGAATAGAGATATTAGTATCAAAAATTTTCTTTGATACCAAAATGGCATGCCTTAAAACTTGCACAAAAAAAAATCTAAAAATAGGGTGATTGTTTTAAGAATATATTATGTATGCACACATGATATAGGAGGTGAAGGGTCATTACATTAATTTAACTGACCACATTGTAAATAAAATGGTGCACAAAATGATCCTCATCTCCTCAAAAGGTGAGGGTAATGGTCCATAAACAACATAGGGAACTAGATCAAAGCTGCCACGTAAATTGATGCATAATGGTTTAGCACATAGAAGTATCCTACAAAACATGTCATCTCGATATCTGGTAGAAGTACACAAAATCTCAAAAATACCCTAAAAATTCCTTAAATCTAAGGGTACAATGTCCAAATAATTTTCTCTCTTACATGTCCATATCCCATCTCAAATTAACAGGTACATTAGACTAACATAGACCTCCAAATAGACTTATCGACCCTAAATCTATAGGGAACTTATGCCTTCATGGAAAAACAAGGTGCATAAGTTTTAATTATGCCAACAAATACCTAAAAATCACCTAAGACAAAAATTCAAATTTATTCAAGTGTTTAATAGATATCGAGTGACCAAAATAGCTCAAATAGGCTGTATGCCTAAAATATGTCAAATGGGCCTAAAGGGGTGAATAAGGCTAATTTTCTAGACTAAAGGGTCATAAGAGGTTGCATAAGGGTTAATTACACTTAAGTGTATATTTATGACTTCCTTTGATGCTTCCAAGTTTATAATTTAATTTTCACTTATACTTTATGAGTTCCTATGTTCTAATTTAACATTCACTTTGAGTGAAAAGGTCTTCATGGGTCAAACTTAAATAGTCTCCTTTAAAATTTAGATATAAATTGAAAACACAAAGGCCCTTACATGATTTAAGTGAATATAACATTAGGAAAAAATGTAAAGCAAATTTGAAAACATATTCCCTCCAAAATTTGGAGCACATAATTTCCATCATTATATTAGACTTATCTCCACCACTGGATTAAAATGAACCCTAAAGATATAAATGACAAAACCAAAAGGAAGTCATACAAATTTTGGGCTCATTTGATCAGCCTAAAAGGAGTGGATAAGATTGAGGAAGAATAATAATATACATGCCCAAGCCAAAACAAACCCACCATGCATTTGGAGAGCTACACCCTAGCATTTTTGGGTTTTTCCTTCATTTATTTAAAACATTTAATGTATATTTTTATATTACATTTAATATTATTTCTATGGAGTATTTAATGTTGGTATAGAGTAGGTGGAATGATTGGGAGAGGTTCTTCAAGACCCTTCCATGGACCTCCAAAATAAAAGCTAAAGTTTCTTAGGAAAACAAAGAACAAAACATTAAAAAGGGAAGGGCCTCCAAGGAATTTTTTTATATATATTTTATTTTTTGTATATTAATTTTTAGTTTTTTAAAATTTTGACAATAAACTTAAAAAAAAAATCCCATAAAATACATATTAATCATAAAATAAACCCATATAGGTTTATTTAAAATCCCTATTATAATTCTTATTCCAAATCTCTTAAATCCCTTATAGTTTTATGAAACAATAAACACCACATATGTGTGTATGCATGTGCGTGTGTGTATTTGTCAATCATCATGATCAAGTTCCATGATAAAAAATAATTCCATCAAATATTCAATATAATTATGATTTAGTTTGGATCAAATTAAATAAATCACATACAATTTAACATGTGAGTGAATACCTTGAAGTAAATTTGTTTCTTTTAATGAGGGCATGCGTGGAAATCATGCGAAGATTGTTTTTTCTTTAACATCTATACTATTTTTACATAAAACTATAGGACATCCATTAACCTCCAAAATAATCTAAAATCATATTGAGGTATCTTGTTTTCTTGAATTAATTAAAATTAATACTTTTCTTCCCTAAACAAAGCCTTAAACCTCATTTCTATAGATTAAACCCTAAGTCTTAAGGCCTAAATCGTACTTCCATACCAAGAGAAATTTTATTTCACTTTCCATGAATTTTTTTGTTTTATTTGATATCTTTGTGAGTCCTAATCAAATATTTAAAAATATATAACCTTTCCAATTGTAACACTACTTGAAACAAGTCATTTCTTTGAGTGACACAGAGAGACAAGAGAGTAATGGGTTATGTCAATCCCTAGAGTTCACAATTTTATTTTTTCAACATAAACACTCATTTTACACACAACATTAATTTATAAATTAGATTTCACCAATATGATTTCATTAAATAAAAATTGATTTTACATCCTATTCCTATATATATATATATATATATATATATATATATATATATATATAGAGAGAGAGAGAGAGAGAGAGAGAGAGAGAGAGAGAGAGAGAGAGAGAGAGAGAGAGAGAGAGAGAGAGAGATTATTTTCATATCTTCTTCTAATTTCTTTCATAAATATCAGAATACATGCCCATCCTTCACTATTTTTATCAAATAAATACTTCATGTATTAAGATAAATTTAAAATTGATAATCAAATGTAAATAGAACCAAATAACATGCCAAATGACTAAAAATCAACTTCAAATTCATAATAAACACCTAATTATGCAAGAAAATCAAATTGGATGCAAAACAATGATTGAAACAAGCACAATATATCCCAATCTAAGAAAAAAAATTACCTCAAAATGCAAGGACATTCCCCTAATTTTGACAAGATGATTACACTTTATATGGTAGATTTAAAGTAGAAGAAGGTCAAGACTTGACAATGGAGATGGAGTATATAAATTATTATCATGTAATTGCCTATATTCTTCTTGGCTTGTGCATGGAGGAAGGGTGGTTAAATATAAGGTGGTGAGATGAATGGATGGTCAGATTTGATCCAAGTTAGATTCAAATCAAGGGTGGATAATATTCAAGGAATTTAAAATTTATAGGGGAGGGAGTTTCATTTAATATCCAAAGAATTAAAAATTCCTTGGAAAATCCTAGAAGAGGTGGTGTAGGGCTTTATGAGAGTATTAAAGGATTCTATATATTTTTAGGCTAGTTAATTTAGGTTAGGTGAAGGATTATCAATGAGAATTGTAGGAGTTAGTGGAGGTAGTTAGGATGGAATTTTAAATTCCATAATAGTGGATGGTTTGATTAATGGCTTAAACAATGGTGTAATAAGGGTGTAATGACATGATTAATTAACATGTAGGAAGTGTAAGGTTAGTATGGTAAAGAGGGATGTAGGGGATGTTACATTATTAAATGGGAAGGATTAATAATAGGGTAAATATATTAATTAAGGGATTATTAGATGGAATGAGTGTAATGTTAAGTGATTTTAGATGTAATAATAGAGTGATAAAAATTAGGTGTATACATATTCCCCCTCTTTGAAAGGGAATTATGACTAGAAGAAATGGTATTTTAAAGATGAAATATAGTTATGGAATAATGTTAGTGCATTAGGATTAATTATTCTCCCTTGAGGGTACATGTGGGGAGGAAGGAGATGGATGGCCATTGGAAAGAGGAAGAGAGCAATGGGATGAAAAAATGGACACGAGAAATAGGAGAGGATGGGATGTGATGAATAAAAACAAACATAGTAATGAGTCATAAATAGATGATGCTCAAACAAAAAAATATGCAAGGGAAAATGATGGTATCACATGTTTTAGATGTACTTGAAAATGGGAAGCAACTATAATGGGATGATGATAAAAAGTCTAAAAGATCTAGATGTATCTTAGGAAAGGACACATGCTAGGAGTGTAGGATTGGATTGGATGATTGGCCACAAGATCTAGATGTGTCCAAGGTAATGATGTATGCCAAGGAGAAGTGTGGGTAAAATAAGTGATGGGCCATAATTTTTATATGTGTCTAAATAAAGGACATATGCCAAGGATAACTATAGGTAAAAGGAGTGATGGGACACAAGATTTAGACTTGTCCTAGGTAAAGATGCATTCTAAGGAGAGTTGTAGATAAAATGGATGTTTAAAAAGTGCTTATAGTAGGGTAATAACTATAGATGTATCCAAGAAAATAATCATACTAGGAGAGTCGTAACCCAAAAATTGAGACTTTTGATGATGATTCAAATGGGTGTGACTCAAAGTATAGGTTTATTATTGATAAAATGATAAGATTTGAATGACTAGAGGAAAATAGGGATGAAGGGAATAGGGTGACCAAAATATCCTTGGAAACTTCAAGTGGTTGATCAATGCCTACATTGTCTTAAGAGACCTGAATCCAATGTAGTTCTCCCTAGGTAGGAAGTAAATTTGAATAAATTATGACAATGCCTTGTTAAAATGAGTTTGAGAATAATAATGATGGGGGTATACAGGACAATGGATGAAGGATGAGCTTATTTGGGATGAAAATGGGTAAAATAACACATGAATAAGAAGAAATAGCATGATTAATGTAGTGTAGGGGTTTGGGGGTAAAAATGTGGGGTAAATAGGAGGAAGGTGAATAAATCTAGGTCATTTTCACTAGCCCTAGTGAAAATTTGAGTTTTGGTCTACATGAGAAATATGGCTAGCATTCCAAACTATTGCCATTATATCAAGGAAATTTGAGAACACCAACATATAGATAAATGCGAGGACCTATTAGGTGACATCCATTATGTTATTTTTTCTTTATCATTATTTAAATGAGCATATAATAAGGGATTAGGGAGTGGGATGGACCCATGTTTGGAAAAATGTGTGTTCATTTTCACCAAGTTAATTATGGGTAGAAATGATATTGTAAAGGGTATCCACAATATTTATAGGGCTAAAATAGGATAACATAGGTTCATATAGGATTTAGATTCTTTGTTGGGTCCATAAGTTCATGAAGGGTAATTATGGGTTCATAAAAGTGACCCATAGAATTGATAGGGATTCATAAAGGGTAACTGTGGGTTCAAAAAAGTGACCCATAGAATTTTTAAGGCATGGGGAATGATTTTGCACCTACAAAAACATGAGATTAGGTCATCGTATAAGACATAGTAAGAACAAGCCATGGGAATGTTAGGTTTAGGGGAAAATGTATTCACATCTCTATAGATGCAAGTTCATCTAGGGAGGCATATATTCAATCAAGTGGGATATGAATTTCATTGGAGATGGTTATGATGATTTCATGGATAATGAGCCACAATATTGAGCTTGAGAGATGTGAAATTTTAAGGAAAAGGCATGAGTTTGTAAGAAAAAAACTAGTCAGAGGATAAATTAGTTAATGAATGATTAAATGCTAATTGAAGTAAATTATATGGATTATGGATAAGTTAGTAATAGGGAACATAATGAAAAATTGATTCATTGGTGTTGTACAAGAGGATATATCACTAATTGAGTCATGTGGTCAGTGTATGATAGTGTTGTGGGAGATTCACACTTTAAATGATGTAGGCTTCAGTGTGATAGAGATGGTTGGTTTATATTACATGGCATTGATGTAAATTATTAGGAAATATAGATCCTTGGTCACCACTTTATTTGAGTATTGGTATAATGAGACCAACCCTTTATAGCTACCTAATGGTGAGATGATGATCACACTCAATGATGTGTGGAGGATCTACCAGATCCATAACAATGACAATAAATTATATTGGTAGTCTTGGGATTTGATGGCCATGATTATGTTATTGATAGATCAAATGAGAATGGGTTTGTATCAAGTTAAGTTGGACATAGACAAATTATAATATCACTAGAGGATGGATTAGTTGAATTTGATGATTATGGATCTTATCATAAACATCCTGATAAATAATAAAAGTGGGTGATAATTTCCCATTAGAATTGGTAACATGGTAGTAGATATGGTATATCACAATAAAATATTCACCTAGGGGCCAATAGTCATTATGTATCTATTTAAGGACTTACATCTAGATACATATAGAGGTAGATTTAGCATTAGTGATATGACTTTTTTGTGGATATGGGCTTGGGAGCACATAGAAATAGAGAGGCCTATGATGACATAATAGGTATGAGAACTAGATGATTTGATAGTATATGGATGATATATTACTATGGGGTCTCAAGGAGGTCATGAAAAAGACTTACCTTTATATAGGTATGCCATTGATGAACTGACAATTGACTAAATTATGTGGATGCCTTACTAAGGTATTTAGTCAAGGTGGAGAGAATATTGATATTTCATCTAATTTATGATGAATTCATGATATATTATAAGGCACTAGAATGCCATCATTGAGTGGTACTATCCTAACAAGGTTATTTGTCAATTTAGTTAGTGACAAGGCATTGCCTAGGGCCCACACATAATTTTTTAAGTTGTGTGTGTGAGAGAGACCATTATAAGAGTGATAAACTATTGGTGTGGTTGTTATCAAAAATTTTGATAACGTATTAGTATTAGATTAGAACTATTAGCTAGTGATATCATATCCTAGAATGACTACAAATTATTATGGCTAGTGGGTACAATATGTTCCCCATAGGTTGAATTAGATTGTAGGATGTGACCCAAGACTAGATGATCAAATTAATTAGGTAGTGTAGGGATTTGGGTGGAGGTGATGATTGAGAGAATTATTAGGCTCATGATCATAATAAAGGATGAGGATAAATAGAGATAGAGGAGTGGGAGATGGTTAGGGAGGTGACAAAGGAAGAGGTGATGGAAACAAATAGGTAGGTGATGAGGAGGAGGTAGATGATCACAAGAACATGTGACATAACTTCTAGTGATTCCTATGACATATATGGTATAATTTCTAGTACAACCCATATGAGTAAATTAGGTAGGGCCCTCAACACTAGTGATATTTATTAAAGATTAAATATTGATTAATAGTTTATAAGAAAATATCTCAGCTAGAACAAGTGAGATTGCAAGGTTGGAGAGATGAGTGATGGATTTATAGTTAAAAATGGATGGTTCTCAAATATAGATGGATAATTTATTGGCATAGACTACTGTGCACCTGATATAGCTTTCTAATCTAATGATTGAGGTGTCATAATTGACTACCATTCATGCACAAATCACTCAAAAAGATGCTCAATTTTATACCTCATAGGGGTATATTATCACTATGCATGGGTAGGTTACATAGCTATAGGCCACTCAAGATTAGCTAACATATTTGCATGCTCAGTTTGATTAGAGTGACTCTAAGGCTTAAGTGCTAGATATGGAGAAACATAGAACTCAAAGACTACTAACAACATAGGGCCTAGGTGAGATAGGGACCCAGATAGCATGAGCTACTTAAGAAGAACAATATTGGAGGTCACTATATGAGTAGGTTATTCTAGCTAGCCATAGGGCACCATTATATAGGGAAATCAGTTGGTTAGGGGGTTATACTCATTCCAAGATATCTACTAGGTCTGTATATCTACCATTGAGTGAACCACAACTTCCACTATTACCAAATAGTGAAAGTGACGTGATTTATTTATCATTTTAGTTTGGCAAATGGATGTCCATGATATAGATCGTATATACCATTTTGATGTATTCATGGACACATTCAAGTTACATATATGATGATTAATTTTGAGTGTATAAGGGACTTATAGTTGTATATGATGAGTTATGTGATTTATTGGTGTATATGGATAATGTGTTATGATTATATATTTATGATTTATGGATTATATATGATTACATGCCTATTTTAGTTGTGGTTTACTTATTTGGATGTAGTTTATGATGTGATGTATGGCTGTTAGATATTTATGTAATGTCATGAATTGATTTTATTATTGATATATGAGTATGTAACTTAGTGGAAATGATATTTATGACATGAGATGATTTATATGATGTGATTTGATGTATGAAATGTGATGCAACAGATTATCATGAAAATGGTTTTAGATGTGTAGATGGTATTATGATGGATATATATGATGATGTAGATGGTATATTAGTATATATACATTATATATATATATATATGACACATTATGGTTTGAATTATTTATAATTACATGGGATATGTATACAATATGTGTTTATGGATAAGGTCATATTTTTTATGGATGTATGCTATGGGTTAATGATAACTAGATGAATTATATGATAATGATTATGATTATCCATGTGATATGTTTTTTTATCCATATATTGATGATATTTATCCTCCTACATGTGATATAATGTCAATCTATTTGTATGAGAATAGGGATGTGGTTTTTTTAGTCTTATATGCTAGGATGGGGGTCATGCTAGTTATATGATGGGATGGGTAGATATTAGATTAAATGAGGGTAGATGATAGGGTATAAAATATGGATAGGGGGATGTGGTGAAGTATTCACACACACACACACACACACACACACACACACACACACACACACACACACACACACACACACACACACAATAAATCCTTTTTAATGTTTTATTAGGAAATATGCACCATGACATTCATGTGACCATAATGACATTGTGCCAAAGTGTGGATATAGATTAGACATTAAAAAAATATAAAATATAAAAGTGACATGTCACAGGATGCACCAATGGCATATGTATATCGAAGGTAACATCATGGTATGAGGTCCATTACACAAAAGACAAAATAAAATGAGAAATTAAAACATATATGTACAAAATACCCTTAAAAGAGACTCAAAACATACCTTCAGATAAACATTCAAAAAGCAAACATGCTACACAAGTATGCACAAAAACATTATGAGTGTTATGATTTCATGTCTAAAATGTGGGTAATAAAGGTGAGTAATCCAAGACTATATTATGTTTTTGTTATTGATATTTATTTTCCTGATAGCGATGGAGACATAATGGTTTTGAATAGAAATGGGATATGGGTAGATACAAGAAGAGGGGATGATAGGATTTGACATAGGGAAATTATAAGTGTTAGGTTAAATGTTGAAGGATAGATAGTGAAATTTTTAGGTTGCCAAGGAATTCCATAAGGAATAACCAAGATGAAAGGATTGCAACTAGTTATTATGAGATGAGGGAATAAAGGATAATTGATGTTAGTGGGGAGGAAAGGAAGCTCTAGATATCTCTACAATACTCTTATGCTCCTACCCCAATGTTACTTGTTGAGTTCTATTTTTTGTAAGAAAGTCACTATGACATTATACATGTCATTCCCCAAAGCATCTTACTATTTTGAAACCAAGGTCAATAAGGGAAATGGGATGAGGCATGGATGAAATAGATAGAATGGTAATGACATAGTATAAAGGATGAAGTGACATGGAAAATATGCTTCAAATTACTTAAAGTATATAGGAGAGAGAAAATTTTAGATGAATGATCATCATATGTGACATTGGAGATCTAGTTTTCATCACCATGCTTATCTAAGGCACTAAAAAATCAATTTTCACCATTGGATGATTATTTATTTTTATTTTTTGAAAATTTCTAAATTTTTGGATTGTTTGAGATATGAATATGTGCCATAATGTAAAAAGAAGAGATGATATTTATGCAGGTATAAGATTTATTCAGATGCATGATATTCATTAGCTTATCCAATTATTGACCCTCTTGTGTGGCCAATTTGTATGCCCCTGAACCAAACTTTCAGATAATGACATAGGGTCCAATCCAATTAGGCTAAAACTTTCCCTTTTTCTCATGATATCCATTTGTATTTATCTAATTTTTCTTAAGGACTAAGTCACCAATCTCAAATTCATAGGATTGGACCTTCTTATTGTATTGGATTCATAGCCTATTCTAGTAATATTAAAAATGATCAATGGCATGTAAACACTTCTGATCCAAAATCTCAAGATCTTGTAATCATGCAACCCTATGGGATTTTTCATTGATTAGGTATTGAAGTGAAATACACAAATAAGGGAGTTAAATCATAATTGGCAAGGTGGACTTAGTGATGAATACTAAGGAATAAGTAGTTGCATTAGTTGGAGTATGAATGCTTACATGGTAAACCCATAATGTAGGATATAGTTTGAGATGTCAATCATAGACAGTGTCATTGATGATATTCTTGATAATTTTGATGAGGGTTTTATTTTTTTCCTAATATTTACCATTGATTTGTGGTAATAAGGCATAAACCATTTATTTTGGATTTGATATTGCTGACACAAGATTTTAACATCTTTATTTTTGAAGGATTTGCCATTAGCTAAGATGATGACATAAGGAATACCATAGTGAAAGATTATGTGATTGAGGATGAATTTTTAGATTTGCTTACCAATGACATATGTGAGGGGCATATTTTCCACCCACTTGTTAAATTAATATGTAGTAGTAATGATATGATTATGACCATCTAATGATGTATTATTAATCTTACCAACTAGGTATAATCCCGAAGTGGAGAAAAGCTATGGATTTGTGATAAGATGTAATTCTTAAGATCGAGTGTGTATTAAATCTACATGTTTTTTAAAAGATACACACTTTTATACATACTAACATGGATTATGATCCATGGTGGGAAAAAATAACAATGTTGAAAAAGCTTATTGGTCATGACCATCCCAATAACATGGATTCTAAAAATTCCAATCGTATACCTCCTTGATAGCTAAAAGATCCTCAATTGAGTTTATACATCTCAAAAAAGTAATGTCATTACCTCACTGATAGAGTGTGATGCCAATGATGGTATAAAAAGAGGATTTTTGGATGAAGGCTTTATATTGATGATGATTAAGATTGGGTGGAAGGATGTCATCATGGAAATAGGTATATATGTCTTGGTACTAGGGAGGATTTGGATCAACAATTTCACACACCAATTTAAATGTCATCATTTACTGGATAGGTGAAAAGAACTATTCTACTAAGAATTTATTTCCATGCATATGAGGGGTCATTTTGAGTATTGATCCAATATTGGCCATTGCATCAGAAAAATTATTACTTCCCATTGGTACTTTCTCAAAGGATATGTATTGAAATTGTGTCTTTAAATTGTCATCCATATTTTTATATGGGAGTAATTTATCATTCCTTATTTGGAATTCATTATTGACCTATTTAATTATAAGCTAGGATTCATCATAGATTTAAATATGTTAAATGTTCTATTGAAAATATAATTAGAGACATGATATCAGGGCATCATATTATATAATGTTTTTATTATATGGGAATGATATCATGAAAGTTTTTGGAATGCAATATCTTTGAGGAGTGACAAGAAGGATGTTAGATGTAAACCATGAGTCATGAAGGAACCATCAAAGTATAACTTCAAGGAGGGGAACTCTTTATTTGTCATGATAGATTCATCAGGAAATGTTATTACTAAGGGAGTTGTATCAGACAAAGGATCTTTTGCTAAATGATATACCAAGACCTATCTTTTGATTACTTTCTAATTTACATATTCAATGTCATATTCACTCAAGAGGATGATCCACTTGGACATTCTTCTAGTGAGGAAAGATTTTAATAATAGATATTTGAGAGGATCTATCTTTGTGATGGGATTGACTTGATTAGTGAGCATGTAATGCCTAAGATTTTGGTAAGTAAAGATAATTATGAGACATGATTTTTATATTGGAGTGTAGTTTAACTCATAGGAGACAAGAGTCATGAGATAATAAATGGCCCTTTCCTTTTTATTCTTGTGATGTTGTGGTAAGATATCTCCTAGGGAACATTGATTGGATTAGATATAGAGGAACAAAGGCTTTCCTGATGTTAGTGGTGCAAACACTAGAGGACTTAATAAATATTGCTTTAGATATTCAAAATCCTTTTAGCATTCTGGACTCTAGTGAAATTGAGCTCCTTTATTCAATATATGTGTGAAAGGTTGACACATATCAAAAAATTATGAGATAAAATGATGTATGGCCTATAGTTTCCCTTGGAGGCAGGGTTTTTTTAAGGCCCCTAGGAAGAATCCCTATGAAAAATTATAGTGAATATTGAAAAGTTTGTTTTGAATTCCTAGAAAAATGAAGAGAAGTAGTTTTGTTGAGAAGGTGAACCCTAGGTGACACTTGACCATGATGTTTAGGTGCCTCTAACCAAACCTTGTGGAGTGTGGATGACACCTAGACACTATGGATAACATCCAAACCCTATGGATGTTGTTTAGATCCTATAGACATTGCCTATAGCTCATAAACTCTATCTAGAGTTTTTGGACATTGTCTAGAGTCTATGGACACTATCTAGAGTCTCTTAATAGCGTCTAGAGTCTATGGACACTATAAAAAGTATCTATATGGTTTTAAATGCATCTAGACAACATCCATGTCCTCTAGATTATGTTCATAGCATTTGGATGACATCTAGATCTTGTAGACAATGTCTAGATACTCTAGATAAAATCCAAATCTTGTGTACACCATCTAAAGCCTTTGTACACTATTTAGGCCTTGTGGTTGTCATATAAAGTCTATGGATGATATATATAGATTTTGGCTATCATTAATAGTTTATGGGTAGTGTTTAGAACACGTGAGCACCATCTAGTCCCTTTGACGCCCGTCTAGTCCTTATGGTCACCGTTTGGTCACCATCCAACAAATATGCCTATAAATATCCCTAAATCATTACATATTCTCATTTTTCTCATTCACTGAGTTTAAACATAAATCTCTTCCTAAAGTGTTATCTCCTCAGCACTAAATCTCAAAAATGGTTTCCCACCCTATATCTTCTACCCCCATTTGAAAATTTATTTACAAAAATCTTATTTGCCTAAAAATATTGAGGTTAGTTACTTGAATATAATGACACTTAAAATAATGGACAGATAAATGTTATTTAATATGACTTATTTACATGCCCCATTATGAGACAAACACAAATTTTCTCAACATTCTCATGTCTAGTTATAAACCTACTAATAGAGATTTTTCTTGTACTCTCAACTCTCAGAGTGTTACTTTTGGCACTCACCTTTAGACACCAAGTGCTTGACAGGTCTGATACATAAAAATTTGGAACCTATAAAAAGAAATTGTTTTTAGTGAGGAAGATAAAATTTATCTAGAAAATCACTTAAGTTTGATAATCGATACCTCTGCCTTGATAGGTAATGTTCTATTTATTAATTAATATTCAATGTTTTATATATGAACCTTGAAACCTAATAAATCACATTTTCAGTTTGTAATTTCTATTTTTATTACATTATAGTCACCCCTAATCATTTAATTATGGGGTATTTCAATCTAACATATAAAAAAACCCATATGTATAAACCCTCATTGAATTTTTACAAGTGAGGATTGTTTTATAGGGAAGATTAGCAAACAATTCTTTTTTGGGATTTAGCATACATTGCTCATTCTCTTGGTGAAGAATAATTTGATTGGTGTATATTCATTTCAAATAAGTTAGAAATGATTTAGATTTTTATTTTTAAAGTGACACTTATACAATTTTAGTTTCTAATTTTATTTTTGGTTTATACTACGAGGCATATCATGAGCTGAAGGAAATAAATGTTCCAACTATCTTGCATGAAAAAGTGAAATCTCATTCTATTTCCCTTGATGAGCTAGAGGTATGTTTGAAGTTTAAAGTTAAAATTAATAATGTAGTTATGTAATAAAATTGTCTTGTTAGTTTACTTGTTACAATTCAAATTATTTTAGTTTATTTCTTTGTAACAAAGAAGATAATTTTTTTCATAATTAATAAGAGAAGATGCATTCAATAAACACCATCCCCTAAGGGCTCTATGGATTTATATAAAGGTCCAGGTGATGACATAAACTCTGGTGCAATAACACCATTGATAAGGATAAAAATGATGAGGAGTTCTATCTCACCTACTACTGCACAACGTCAACTAGGCACATCCATAAATCCAAGTTTTAGAAGTTTAGACTTTTATTTAAAATTGATGTAATAAAAATAATTATTTTTTGGAATTATTTATTTTTCATTCAATTTTTAACAGCTTCCAACATTAGTAACATTTTACCTCAACCTTTTCAACATTTTACTTTAGTGCATGGTATGTGACTTTAAGTTTGTAATTATGCTCTTTATTAAAGTACATGAAAATCAACATTGTAAATTGAGTGTATGATTATTTGGTAAAAAATGAAGATTCACCTTATCTTACAATACATCCACAATCGAAAAACATATAGACAACTTGAAGTATGTATCCTAATGTCTCTAACTTACAGTTTAAGTTGTTTAATGCACTTTAAATTTTGTTGATGTTTTTTATTAACTTATGATGTCATTTCCTATTATAGGGAAACATTCCTTAAGAAGTCATATGCCACCACCACCACCCCCCAATATATAAATACTAGAGGGAAGAATTTAGTATTTTTGACAAATAATAGGGGAATAATGCATATAATAACATCAAAGTTCCTTAGTTTTTCTATGGGTGGAATGTCTACTACAATAAGTGTCACTACAATTTTGTAGAATATTTATCTTGATGATACATTCCTTCAGGGTATTGATACAATTCCTTTAGATATATTTATAGCCCATAATATTATTCACGGATCTCAATTTTAGGTTAAAAAACTATTGGTCATGGTTCATCTAGTTCACCACATGAGCAAACCTCTGAACTTGAGCAATATTTTGATCAATTAACATCTTTTCCATTGACAAATTTTGTTATAGATAATGCTTTCATTTTGCTAGATGACATAGTACAAACTGATTTGAAATTACTAAAAGTATGGGAGATTTGGGGGAAGGCTTTGGTTAAGGAAATTAATGACCATTTTCATAACCACTCACAAAGATATTCTTTGGTTCAAAATGATCCCTAAAAATTTGAAATTTTAGTGAATCAAGCTGAATCAAAATCAAGTACAGTTAGTAATCCCTATAATGATAATGTTTTAGATGTTATGATAAATAAATTAGAAAATTTTAAGTTAGAGGTACAAACATACTAAAAAAAATGGGAAAGAGATCAAAACCTTTACCACCTTGTCAATGCAAAGAGAGATAAAGCTTTGGTAAGCAATATTTTTTTCATAAAATTTAATGATATTTTTTAAATTTTTATCTGACCTACTTTCTTTTCCAAGTTACAATAAAAATCTAACAACCTAAATAATGAATCACAAGTACTAAATATTCATCTAGAACAAGCATGTAAAAGATTAAATTTGGTAATTTTATTGAAAGAAAAACTTGTGCTAGTAAAAAAACAAAATAATACACTGAGGAGGGTAATCAAAGAACATGACATGGATCTAGAAGTTCCATTCACAGATAAATTAGATGTAGATCCCTCTATACTATTGGTAGGAGATGCAACACACAAATAAAGGACACAACTTTCCAATATAAATTCTATAGCTAATGATCTTATTAGAGGAGGTGTCTTAGAAATTGATTAAAAGAAAGGGGAAGCTAAGGCAACAACATCTACTTCTCAACAATGAACTGGAATTCCTCATATTGAATGATGTATCCTCACTTCACGTTGAAAATATTCTACTATTAATTGTATCTTTATCTTCAATGTAAATGGGAAATCCAAATCAATTACATTGTGGAAAGCTAATTTTAATGTCTTTTATATATGTCATGTTGACACTAGACAATTTATATTGGAAATGAAACTTGAAAGTATAAATATAAGTCTATTTTTTTATGTTATTCCTATGCATTTTATCCATGAAAAGTTTTTCATTATATTATAAATTTATTACTTAATATGTATATTGATGAGAGCATAATTCCTTTTTATATAATATTCACAACTACATGAAACAATTCATTCATATCAAAAACAAAGTGTAAAATAAATATTTCACATACATATAACCTAAACATATTATTTAACAAAGCTTGAAGTTTCCACCACTGTAATATAACTTAAAACTATTCTATATTAAAACAATACCATAGTTTATGCAATCTTGCAATTTACATAATGTTAATGTTTTAGTGATTTATGATATTAGTTACCTTAATATGTTGTTTTTAATTTTATGATATACAAAGGAAAATATAAAAATCAATTACAAAATTGAAAGTTACATACTAAAAATCAGGCAGTAGAAATAGTTTTTGAGTAGCCTATTCTTCATAATTGTCATTTGTATGTATTGTATCTGATGCATATAAAGTCTCAATATATAGATCATCTCTATCATTTATTTTATTAGTCAATCATATTATTTGAGTGAGTGAATACCAAATTTTAAGCTCTCTATCATAGGGAAACACATCCATTGGATAAAATGAGACATACAATCTCAAACATGTCTCAATATTTCTATCCAATCTGTTACAAAATTTTGATTTAAAAAAGATAATGCACTAAAGACCTTTCATCTTCTATAGAGCCCAAAATCATTATTTGGTAGAGTTCATACAATTGAAAATATTTACTAATATTTTATTTTAGGATGATATTGGGATATAATTTTTTCATAGCCTTGTAATATCATCATTTTTTATTGGCTCATTTAGACACTTATATTGATCAATCATTGTGAGCCTGAAATGGGTTCAATGGGTTTTCAGTAAATATTTTTACAAAATAATTTGAATTTAAACTCCATTAATATATATAGACTTAAAAAAATGTTTAATGAGAGTGCCCATGTATCTGATAAATAAATTACTGATTCATTCTTCACCATCTTCAACTCTCCAAAATATGGGATTCACCACTCCCATAGATTCAAACAACTCATCCCTTTGAAAACATTCTCCAATTTTTGTAAGTAAACTATCCTTTATATTTCTCAATTTTATACGTGTTTCAAATATAATAGTATTGTAAATAATACATGTTATAAGGAATTCTTCAATTTTTGATCTTGCTATATCAACTCATTTTTAGAATGTGTGTGGTGGTATCTCCTTTCTTTTAATTAAGATACAAAGATGATCCTTAATATTTAATTTCAAATAGTTTGTTTGATCCTTAATATCTATTAAATTTTTCCAACTAACTAAAATAGGTTGCTTAAAACTATCTTCCCTCGATTATAGGACATCAAGAGATTGACAAACCTATTTTATCAAATGTATAAAGTATACAATATAAATGGATCTCTCTTAAGCATGTTTCATCAAACAATTTATTTCCTTTAACAGTGGGATAACACCAAAAAGTGTCAAAAGAATTTCCAAATCTATTAAACAATACAACAAATCTTTTGTCTTATCGACTGCCATATGGTATTCAAACATAAAACCTATGAATGATGGATATTCTTCAAAATTTTTGCATGCAGGCTCATACATGGAATCCATCTTGTATTATTATTTTTTAGAAGTTTTTTCCCATTGGTAACCCTAATTACAAGTTTTTTAAACTCTAAAATTATTTTTGGACTGCTTGACATATAAGTGTGTAATCATGAATAAGTTATCCCAATTTTGTGACATTTTTAAATGTGCTTATAATTTTATATGCAAGATTAATTATGTGGGTCATAAAATGAAATGAAATTATATATGAGGAAACAACTATCTAAGTCAAACATAATTTTTTTTTATGTTCCCCTGCATTACTACTGCACCATCATCTCCAACATAAACCAACTTCGTAGCTATAACATAATCATCCTGTTGAGGATAACATACCCATATTTATAAAAAATGGGGACCCTTAATTCAAATTATACAAATTTATACCTTAAAATTGAAAAATCACTTGATTAGAGTACCACTATCATGTTTTCACATTGTTCATGACTCTCATTTGGATTAATGGATGTGTTTTTGGATGATCACGGTTTTACCCCTTCTAATGTTTCTAAAATTTGTTGCTTGTGTTTTTGTATTATAGGTTCAATGAAATCTCATTTGGGAATGAACATGCTTAGGGTTTTGTGATTTAATGTTAAATTAATATTTTATTAGCCTTTGGTCTATCAAAGATTAATTGGATCTATTTTAAGTCATGTTAAAACCCTAGTCTAAAGTTTTAACCTAGGATTCATTTGAATCAAATTCAAATTTGGTGGGAACAATTTATGAGGGAATAATTATCGGTGCCATAGATTTAGCTTAATTTTTATCCTAAAGCTTATTCATGTTTTTAAACATGGCCAAACCTTAGTCTAAAAATCTTATGTTTGGTCCCTTTATGTCTTGTGACCCCTTAGTCTATTTCATTATTGGCATAGTTTAACTAATGAAAGGTCCCTTTTGTTATATCCTAGAAAAGACATAAATATTTATCCTAAAGTTTTTATTATATTTATGAATATAATAAAAACCTTAGGCTAAAACCTTATAACTTATCTCTTATCATTCACAGGGTCCCTTTCATTATGTTTTATAACTTAGGGTTTTACCATGTTTATTAACCTGAATAAAACCTTAGTCTAAAATATTTAACCTAAGTTTTCTATATATTCTCAAGCCTAAATTAATATTTTCATTGATTTTAGGATCAATGTTACATATTTGTTCAGGCAAGATTGATCTAAAAACACCTATCGAGTCAAGACTTCAACAGAGCCTCGGGATAAGTGAGAAGGTGATAGGTGTCACAATCTTAGTGAAAAAATATTGAAAAACCAATAACATTCCACCCATTAGATTAAAATCTAATGATGTATGTGAACTAAAACATATAAATTCAATGGTGTGTGATCAGAGTTGAAAAGTCAAGCCATAGTCCTAGGTTAAAGTTCAAGCATATTCCCATCAATTGATGATACATGGTCAATATTACACCTTCTGATTGATGATGCATGTTGAATCAAGACATCAATAAATCCCTAGGACAAGTGAGGAAGTGACAAGTGTCACCACCATGGGAACTCTGTTAGAAGATCCAATGGAGCATGTTGATCCATACAACCAAGATTTAATGGTGCATAATGAAGGTTAAAAAGTCAAAATCCCCAAGGATGAACACATATAATACATGTGGCATAGCTTCAAGACACAAATCATATCTCTAGCATCTTTCAAAGATTGACTCTACATGGATAAATGTACACATTTTGATCAATGGTCTATAGATCAAGAAGCATAGTTAAGTAAATCAATATTAATGAAGCACATTTATCTGGGTAGGGAAATCCAATGGTGTGAGATAGATGTTAACATTTAAACAAGCTTAGATCAAATATAGAAGTAACAAGTGTCATAACTATGGAGAATAAAAAAAGTAACTAATTGTGTTCAAGCTCTCAGATCGTGATCAATGAACCACATTGATCCAAGCAAATAGATCCAACAGTGCGAGATCAAGGTAGAATTTTCAAAAGGTAATGGTCATATTTTAAACATTAATGAGTAGGATTCTATGGAGATGCCACATTAGAGCCACATAAGTATAATATGTCAAGGAAATGCAAAGATAGAAATTTAGTTAAGATCTAAGTCACAAATCTCACATAATTTCAAATAATTTCCACCTTTAAAGCATTGTAAAAACATTCAATAAATCCCTATGAAGTACAAATACTTGATTTGACCCTATGCTCATTATAATCAAGCCAAGGAAGATTGGATTGTCACTTATACAAAGATAATTTGATCCAGAATTGAACTAAAATCCCTAGAAAGCACTTAGGGAAATTCATAGCCATGGTAGCCCAAAAAGGTGTTTCAAGGGAAGATGTGGATCTCTATTTAAATTTATATTAATAATGGAGGATTTTTAAGGATACGCAATTTAATGCCACAACTCTCAATACATGGGACAACAATTGATCGAGTCTATTTTAGACCATTGAGAACCAACAACCCATCATCAAGAGAAGATGAGAAAAACATGTCTATAAGGAATATATACTATGACATAGTTTCCATTCAGATGATATATCTTCATTATGCTGCAACAAAACATGAGGTACTACATTATATAGATATTCTCTCTCCTATTTTTAAAGATGGCAAAATAGACAAAGGCATGATTATTCATGAGGTTAGTTTCAAAAAAAAATCTTATATCTCTCCTATAGTATTTAAAAAATATTAAAAGCTACCTAGGACCCAAGTAGACCAAAGCATTATCAACAATTGGGCCAAAGATAATGATTTGAGGAACATCCTAGCCTTATAGATGTATTCTAGAAATCAAGTATTTTCAAACTTTAATTGTAACATCCCCATTGGTAAATTCAGACCTGGGATAATAATGATCATGAATATGATGAATAAGTTATATTTTTGAAGAAAATATTCTTGAAATGGCCTGGGCTCAGTTAGATCAATTGCAAACAATGATCAAGGGTATCTTTGACAGAACAAGAATTTGAAAGAACAAGCCATCTTGTCAATCCAAGAGGACAAGTTTGGCACTTTGAAGACAACATGAGTGACTTGTTCAGTAAGGACTAATCAAGATGAAATAAATAAATAAATTACTATGGTTATAGGCCAAGTTAGCCAATGGTAGGCTACCAATTATCAAGTAAAGGATTTGATCAAACCTTTAACCAAGAACCAAATCCTTAAATTTATAACAATCAGCCTAGCCCATCTGATCATGGATATGGCTATATTAGTGGATAAGATCAAAGCCTTGAACAACTAGTCCAAGTAAATGGAGGACATTTCTAAAGACCTTAGTTAGCTGGAAGACAAGATGTTGTACATATTAGATAACTTAATCAAAGATTCTACCAAAGTCAGCCCCCTAGGTCTTATCATAGATGTGGAGTTTAAACATAGAACTTCTCAATTCATACATGAAGTAAGGAACCAAGGTCAAGAGAAGATAGGGGCTACTAATAAAAAGATCATGGGCCTATTATTTTCATCTAATGAGAAGATAAGATATACTAAGAGCACCAAAAAATCTTTGGAGAGTGTTGAGAAAGATCTCAATAACCTAGGATATCAATAAAAAGAGTTGTTCATGAGACCCATTATTGACCTCCAATTGATCAATGAGAAACATTATAGAATGAAGATCCTACAAGGAGGGTAGAAGGATAAAGAAACATCAAGGTCTTAAAGTTAAGTTAGATAAGGAATATTCCTTCGGTAACTAAGCTTGTATAACATTTTGAGAAGGAATATATTTATTGTAAAGGTATGTACAACTTGTAAAGTACATTGCCTATAAGTTAGTATATTAGAAAAGGTCATTTTTTCTAGAATGTAATAGAAAGGACAACTATCCTATACACATTTACAAATGTAATTTTTCATTAATGATTGACATACCTCATGATTTGTATATATAAAGAGGTATTTCCAATTGTGAGAAGAGAGAGAGGGTTTTGGAGCTAAAACTATATTATAAATTTTGAGTAAATCAGTTGAAGCAAGGAATTATGAAAAGTTTGTCCACAATTGCTTGTGTGATTTGCTATCATGGTCTCTCTTATTTGTTTGGTCTAAATCTCAAATTTGAATAGTTCTTATGGATTCTAATGTGTATCTTGAATGCAAAGTTTCTAATTTGTGCTAATGCTATATTAGTTGAATTTTCTTAGGGTTGCTTTGATTTATTTACTCTTCTTGCATATGGGCTAATGCTATTTGCTTGCAAGGGTCAAATCTTTAAAGTAAATCTGGTTCTTATTTACATCCTTTCATGTTATCTTTAGATGTTTTCTTGATGTATGGTATGATTTGATCTTATGATACTTCATGACATATATTGGCTAAATGCACATTTGGATGAACTTGAAACTTTGTCATAATGTCTGAAATAGAGACCAACAACATCTTTCTTTTTTTCCTTACCCTTCCTTTTTCTCTTCATTTTAACCAAGCCACTCTATCTTAATTTTTATTGTGAATATCCACCTTAGATTATATCTTAGCTTGGGTTTCATCATAATTCACTCTTATTAGCATAGATCCTCTTAAAATTCATAAATCAACTATAGGCCATGGTGGCTCCCAACCACCAATAAACATAAATTTGTGAAACATTTCATTTACTTTGCCTCTATTCTACCAAAGATAGAAGGATTATCATAATAGGAAACTAATGTAATGGATTCTTTGGATCCATAAATGAGAAGTGTTTCTTAAACACTATATGAACCTGTTGATACATTTAGGTGCATCAACAGGGTCAAGAGAAGATAGGGGATACTAATAAAAATATCATGGGCCTACTATTTTCATCTAACGAGAAGATAAGATATGATAAGAGCACCAAAAAAGCTTTGGAGAGAGCTGAGAAAGACCTCAATAACCTAGGATATCAATAAAAAGAGTTGTTCATGAGACCCATTATTGACCTCCAACTGATCAACAAGCAACATTATAGAATGAAGATCCTACAAGGAAGGTAGAAGGCTAAAGTAACATCAGGGTCCTAAAACTAAGTTAAATAAGGAATATTCCTTTGGTAACTAAGCTTGTATAACATTTTGAGAAGGAATATATTTTTTGTAAAGGTATGTACAGCTTGTAAAGTACATTGCCTATAAGTTAGTATATTAGAAAAGGTCATTTGTTCTAGAATATAATAGAAAGGACAACTATCCTATATACATGTACAAATGAAATTTGTCATTACTAATTGACATACCTCATGAATTGTCTATATAAAGAGGTATTTCCAATTTTGAGAAGAGAGAGAGAGCTTTAGAGCTAAAAATATATTGTAACTTTTGAGTAAATCAATATAAGTAAGGAATTATGAAAGTTTGTCCACAATTGCTTGTGTGAATTACTATCATGGTTTCTCTGTTATTTGTCTAGTCTAAATATCAAATTTGAATAGTTCTTATGGATTTTGAATGTGTATCTTGAATTAAATTTTTCTAATTTGTGCTAATATTATATTATTTGAATGTTGTTAGGTTTGCTTTACTTTCTTTACTCTTCTTGCATATGGGCTAATGCTATTTTATTGTAAGGGTGAAATCTTTAATTTAAATCTAGTTCTTATTTGCATCCTTTCATGTTTTCTTGTTGTATTATGTAATTTGATCTTATACTACTTCATGACATATATTGGCTAAATGAACATTTAGATGAACTTGGAAATTTGTCATAATGTCTAAAATAGAGACTAACATCATCTTTCTTTTTTGCCTTACCCTTCCTTTTTCTCTTTTTTTTAACCAAGACACTCTATCCTTATTTTCATTGTGAATATCCACCTTAGATTTTATCTTAGCTTAGGTTTCATCATAATTTACTCTAATTAGCATATATCCTCTTAAAATTCATTAATTAACTATAGGCCATAGTGGCTCCCAACCACCAATGAACATAAATTTATGAAACATTTCATTTAATTTGCCTCTATTCCACCAAATATAGAAGGATTATCACAATAGGCAACTCATGCAATGGGTTATTCAGATCCATAAATGAGAAGTGTTTCTTAAACACTATATGAACTTGCTGACACATTTAGGTGCATCAACAAGAAACCAATTCTATAAGGAGGGCCTCCTTTAGTTAAATCTTTGAAAATTTGGTGTATCTTTGCTCATTTTGGTGAATTTTATTCAAATATTAGTGTATTATTTACATATTTGTGTTATTCTTAGTGCAATTGTGTAAAGATCATTGATCTTAATGGTTTTAGACTAGTCTTTGTGCTCATAGACATCATTTGAAGATTCATGAGTAGTTGTGGTAAAGATGGCTTAAGATATATGAATCCAATGATTTTGAGGTTAGTAATAGCTATTTTTCTCAAATATTGATGTATAGTTTACAAATTTGAGTTTATTTGGACCTAGATGTGTAAATATCATTCATATCTATGAATTTGGACATATCTTTGAGCCAATTCAGTTAAAGATTTATTTTCTTTGCTATTATTTATACATATTTGTGAAAAATTAGCTTAATGTGCAAGTTTGATCTTCATTTTTATCCAAGATAAGACTTATACATTGTATTTTAAAAAGGGTTAAAAGTACTCAAGCTAGAATTTCCAAGGATAAGGACTAGGTCATGTTTAGAGACAAGGGTTCCTCTCCATTCATTGGAAGTTCATAGGAGAGCTAGGTGAGACAAAGGTAAGCATAAAATTTCAAAGTCTCGGCCAACTTGACCAGTTCAGATTGCTCCTATGTTTAATCTGTGTTAAGGTATGACTTAGCTAGGTGGTTCTTTAATCAACTTACCAAGTGTAGTACATGACCTTCCTTGCAATCCTAAAAATTTCTTACCCACTTTCAGTCCTAATGTTATTGTAACTATTGAATAAAACATTAAATTTTTTAAAGTTGCTCTAAGGTTGTTAAATGTAGTTCATGAAGATGTAACATGTAGATTGTTCCCATTTACTTTCAAATATGCTCAACATGAATGTTCCTTAACCTTCCTAAGAATTATAAATCTAGCTGTAATGACTATAATGAATATTTCATAGACCATTTTGTCAAAATCATTAGTCCTTGTGTCTTATACCAATAGTTCACCACAATCAAAAGAGACTCAAATGAGCCCATAAGAGCCTTCAATGTTATATTCCAAAATATTTTTAGCATAACGATAGACATTTATAGACCTGATGATTCTTTATCATTATAGATCTACAAGGATGCCTTGGATCCCATGACTTCTGTGTTTCTCAAAAGCTCTTCTCAAATCATTAATACATTGGCCTTAGCTTATGCTGAAGCTATGATCATTAATGACCAGATGAAACCCTAGGGCCAAATGGCATACAACATTCCCAATGTCAATCCACACCTTCCTACTTTAAATATCATTCATAATACCAACCAAAATATTCATGCTCTAAATCAGCTCCTAGTTCTAAACTAATTGCCTTTAAGACATGCTCATCCTAGGCAAAACCTAGGATTCTTGAACAATGCTACAAGTGGATCTCATACACATGATAAAAGATCCGTAGTGCCAACCATTAGCACTAGTAACACTCAATTTCATAATTTTGAGGCCCCCAAAAATGAAAATGACTCTATTTTAAAGATGGTTCAAAAGCTAAGTACTAAATTTCTTCAACTACAAAAGTAAGTTGGTAATACAGGAGAAAGTTACAATAAAAGTTTCTCATATCAAAGGTTTAATAGGCCTAATAATAGGTTTAATAATGGTAAAAATAACAATAATAAATCATTAGGTAAGAATAATAACCTGAGATTAATATTTCTGATGCTGCATTAACTAAATATTGTAGGGTCCACAATACTTCCAAGCATGGTGAGTTAGACTATCTTGAATTTTTTAATGCTTTTGAGTTATTTTAAGATGATTTAAATAATCTTGAAAGTGGATCTAATAGATAAAATTCTATAGGTACATCTAGATCTTCTAAGTCATCCAAATCTATAGATACAACCCTAATGGTAGAAACCTTTGACTTCCCATTCAAAGAAGAGAATGAGCATGAGGATACTCCTGAGGAGGTGCATGCCTTCTAGAAATATTTGAATAAGAAATATCCTCTAAGGAACATAGAGTAGAAGCAACCTATGACAACATCAACCCTACTAAATAAATTTGACACTCTTCCTGCCACTACATCAAATAATAATCCATAACCTCCTAAGGGAAGCTCCTCTAAAACTAATGCTGACACATTTAATTATTCTAGTAGTAGTGGATATAATATAATAGAGGACATGAAAAATATCAAGGCTAAAATTAATTTATATGAGCTAACTTAGATTAATGAACAAAGGGACTTTTTACATGAATCTTTATCTAGGAAACATGCTAAATCACCAAAGGCTGCACATGCTAACATTGAAATACATAAAAGTAAGGTAGATGTTCCACCTTTCTTGCTTATAGTTAGGATATTTGGTAAGAATTTTCATAATTACTTGTTAGATTATGGTGCATCTATAAATATAATGATTACAGGTATTTATGAATAGCTTGGTTTGATTCTAATTAAATTTGATAGGGTTATAACTCAATTAGATAAATCAAGAGTCAAAGTAGTTGGTGATTTGTTAAATGTTCATATGTAGATTACTTTTAAACCAAGGATCCAACAATTCATTGACATCTAAGTGGTGTATATCCCTGATGTCTATGGGATGCTATTGAGTGGATATTAGATAAGGGTCTTGAATGATTATATGTCAATTGACTATTCACACACGTGGCTTCCATGGAAAGGAGTTTAAAATTAGATTAGAATAGAGAGGAATCCCAAAATGAAGCACATGATTATTGAATACAAGGAAACCAATGAGAGGGTCGACATGGTTAACTTAGATTTGGGTGTTTAAAATCTTAACACCCCAAATGTATGTAACTCCAAAACTTCTCATGCTATGTCAAGATTGTTGAAAATACATTTTGATCATGTTAGATGTAAGCTAGGTTCTGAAATAGGAGTGGTGTTAATCAATTCCATTGGGAAGGAATACAATGCCTCTTACAAACTTTAGTTCCCATGTACTAACAACCTTGCAGAATATGAATCTTTAATTTTAGGATTATAATTTGTAATCAAATATAAGGTTAAGGAACTATTAGTTTTGGGTGATTCATAACTAGTGGTTAACCAGGTCAAAAGTAGATATCGATGCAAGTTGTCTTATCTTAAAAAGTATAGGTTTAGGGTGTGGGACTTGATTGAATGTTTTGATGATTTCAACATTGTGTTAATCCCTAAGGAAGACAAAAAGGATGTTGATGAACTTGCTTCAACTACATCCAATTTTATTCCCAATCAAAGTTCCAAGTTACAAAGCCTTACCATTGAGTTGGTCCCCTACCCCTTAGCTCTAGACAATGTCAACCACTTGCAATTTTTTAGTGATGATCAGTAGATCATGGATTGTAATTGAGACTCACATCATTGATGAAGACATTGAAAATTCTCTTAATAAGGACAAATTTGAAGATAAACCTAATGACAAGGTCAACAAATTGAGTGACAATAAGATTTGAAAAGGAATGATAACCTTAGAAAGGATGTTTGATTTAGATAAACTAATTGAGAATATCATGATTCCCAAGGTAGATGGAAATGATTATAAAACACTTGACCTAGGTTCCCAAAAATAACCACAACTAGTCAATATTGGTATATCCTATACCAATGAAGAATTGAGAAAAGTTAAAGAGTTATTAACCAAATATAAAGATGTGATATCATTGTCCTATGATGACTTAAGGATCTTTTATCCTAGGGTCATAACCCATGCCATACCCCTAAAAGAAGCCTAAAAACCATTTAAACAAAAACAAAGGCTAATCAACCTTGTCTTAAAACCATTGATATATAAAGAGGTCAAGAAACTCTTAGATGCTAGGATTGTGTTTCCCATTAGACACTCCACTTGGGTAGCTAACTTAGTACTAGTCAGGAAGAAAAATGGTGAAATCAGATTGTGTGTGGACATTAGAAATCTGAATAGGGCATCTGAAAAGGATTACTATCCTCTATTTTCTCTTGATCAAGTAATACAAATTATTAGTGGTTCAACTATGATGTCTTTTCTTGATGGATTTTTAGGTTATAACCAAGTGCTTGTAGAAAAAAAAGACATATTAAAGATTTCATTCACTACTAAGTGGCCCAATTTTGTCTACAAAAGGATGCCCTTTGGGCTAATTAATGCAAGTGAAACTTTATAAAGAGCCATGGACCATGCATTCCAAAGCCTCATAGGTAAGTGCATTATCATTTATATGGATGATTTGACTATATTTTCAATAAATAGGGACGAACACATCATGCACTTTCAAGAAGTGTTTGAGAGATGCAAAAGGTATGAAATCTCCTTCAATCCCAAGAAGAGCATTTTTTGTGTCACTGAGTGAAAATTACTAGGACATGTCATAACCAAGGAGGGGATCTCTATATACCCTGATAGAGTATATGCAATATCAAATATAGAACCTTATAGTAATAGGAAGGAATTAAATTCTTTGGTAAGATAAACTTTGTAAGGAAGTTTATTTTTGGTTTTATAATGATTATCAAGCCATTAAATGACATGCTGAAGAAAGATGTCAAAATCATGTGGAATGAGGGGACCAAAAAAGCATTCAAAGAAATCAAAGAAGCAATCGGACAAGCTCCAATCCTGATAAGTCTAGACTTTACTAAAGACTTCTATCTTTACCTTTTTCTTCTGATCATACAATTTTAGTTGTCTTAACTTAGAAAATAGATGGATGTGATCATTTTATTACTTTCATGAGTAGTAATTTTAAAAATATTGAGTTGAAATATTCTTTGATTGATAAGTAAGCATGTGATTTAATTAAAGATGTAAAGAGATTCATGCACTATATCTTCAAAAATAAGGTGCATGCAATACTACCAAACCCTACCACTAAGCTCATGCTTAGCCAAAGTGAGTTAGGAGAAATAAGGGGTAAGTGGATGATAGTGCTTCAAGACTATGATCTATAGATTAATACTACCAAATTGGTAAGATGCTAAAGATTGATTCAATTGATTGCCAATACTAACCCTAATCTAAGCATTATGTAGGTTAATCAATAAAGTTTTCAATCCAATGATTAGTATGATCCTATTTTTTATTTGTTAATTAATGGATATTATCATGTAGGGATAAGTAGAGAGTAAAAGAGAGATTTGAGGCTCAAGATATACCATTTCTTGATAAAATATGGATTAATATACTAAAATAACTTTGAATTCATTCAACTAAGGTGTGTATCCAAGGAGGAGGTAGTTGACATCTTGAGCACTTTTCATGAAAATATGAGAAGTAGACATCCATCTAGAAGAATAACAACCCACAAGATCTTTAGGGTTGGATACTATTTGCCTATTATCTTCAAGGATGGTCACAAGCATGTGAGAGAGTGTCATGCATGTCAAATCCACAACACCAAAGAGCCCAAAGCTAACACACTATTAAAACTAATGATGATTGATAAGAATTTTTCATAATGGGGATTAGACTTCATAGGGGTCATAAACCCCATTTCCTTAGATGGTCACAAGTATGTTCTGACTGCTACTAACTATTGCATAAGATGGACTGAAGCAATGGCAACCAAGCAGTGTAGGGCTAAAGAAGTGATCAAATTCCTAAAAGAAAACATATGCACAAGGTTTGACACATTAGTATCTCTAGTCTATGATAATGGATCTATTTTTATAACCACCAAGATGACTAAGTCAACATATGACAACAACCTTATTCTCAAGTTCTCATCAAACCATTACCCCCAAGGAAATAGAGTTTTAGAATCAACCAACAAAAACTTGATGAAATCCATAAAAAAGTCTATAGCTAATAAACCAAGAACATAACACATGTTACTTAAGTATACCCTTTGGGTAGATATAATAAGGGTCAAACAAGATCTCAAGGCATCACCATTCATATTATTATATGGACAAGAGCTTATATTTCCAATCACACTCAAGATGACAACATGTAGGTTCATACAAGAGTACATAGAAGACAATCATGAATTTATAAGTTCAAGATTGCTTGACATCATATAGATGAAATATGAAAAAGAGGAGACTTTTGTTAATTTTAGTAGACACTAGACCACAATTGAGAGGTGGTTTGACAAAAATTCAAAGATAAAGTTTTTTAGATAAGGAGACTTGGTCCCTCTTTGGGATAAGGAATCTTAACCCAAGAGTAAACATGAAAAATTTACTCCTTTGTAGATTGGCCCATATCAAATTGTATAAACATTAGGAGACAACACCTTCAAACTAAAAGACTTTTAAGGAGTAGAGTTCACATTATCTACCAATGGGCATTACCTCAAGCACTATATCTTTATTGTCCCACCTAAAGTATTCATGGAGTAAACAGTAAGACTGGTTAGAGTTAGTGTAGGTAGGTTAGATTAGTTTCTTTCTTGTTCTTTCCCTCTTGTCCTTAGTTTGTATATGGTGTTTGTATATATTTGTTTGCTTTTCTCCTTTCCTTTATATCTATTTATTTTGTGTGTTTCCTTTCTCTACTTTGTTCCTTGATTTCAATAAGCCTTTCTCAAGGCATCCTTTAGCTCAAAATTCATCTAATTACTCAAAACAACCTCACTATTTAGGAACACAAGTATGATCCTCAGGCATTGGTTGACCATGGATTGTTCAAATATGAGTTAGATGTTATGGATTGGATAAAATAGTAAATAATAATGATTAGGATAATTATTCCTTGAGATTTTGAGCATTGTTTTGATCTAAGCTTGCTTTTAAGAAGGATTTCACATGTAGGGTGAAAGCTTGAATTATTAGGATATAGTTACAACCAAAGATGATTGTATGAAGACCAAAGATCTAACCAAATCCCAAAACTTGGCTATCCTAGTTTCCAACCTTTAATATAAAGACAAAATGATCTAAAAAATACAAAATTAATAGATTATTACAAAATTCAAAGACTCTTTAAGCAAAGGTGATTCTGATAATATCCATTGGGGATATAAACACCTAGCTCATAGTGAATCAAGGCCTTGAGTGGAGTTAAATTCATCTTTTTTAGGGCTATGGATGCCTAGATGGCAATAGAGTAATGCCCAATCCTTCCCTAACCTAAATCATAGTTCTTAATGAATATCCAAACATGTTAAATGTCAGTGTTAATGGTTAAAGTCATGAAATCTAGAAGTTGTTTCCCAAAATCCCATGGTAAATAGTAAGTGGAATCAAAGCACACACACAACATGAATGGGTTTTGATGTTTGATCCTAATTATTCATGTGTAAGACTTATTTAAACCATACAATGATCTTAATAATGGTATTGGATCAAATGAAATGAATAAACTAGTTATTAGTCTAAACCAAAGTCTCTGAATTCTAACATATTGCTATATTTTCCCCAAAAGTCATCATTTGTTAAGGACAACATACCCCCATTTATAAAAAATGGGGACCCTTATTTCAAAATTTACAAATTTGTACCTTAAAATTGAACAATCATTTGATCAGAATACCACTAACATGTTTGCACATTGTTCATGACTCTCATTTGGATTAATGGATGTGTTTTTAGATGATCATGGTTTTACCCCTTCCAATGTTGCTAAAAATTTATTGCTTTTGTTTTTGTATTTTAGGTTCAATGAAATCTCATTTAGGAATGAATATGCTTAGGGTTTTGTGCTTCAATGTTAAATTGATCTTTTATTAGCCTTTGGTTTATCAAAGATTAATTGGATCTATTTTAAGTCATGTCAAAACCCTAGACTAAAGTTTTAACCTTGGGTTATTTTGAATCAAATTCAAATTTGATGGGAGTAATTTACATGAGAATAATTATTTTTACCATACACTTAGCTTAATTTTTATCCTAAGACTTAGTTTTATTTTTCAACACAACCAAAATTTAGTCTAAAAATCTTATGCTTGGTCCCTTTATGTTCTGTGACCCCTTGGTCTATTTTATTATTGACATGGTCTAACTAATGCAGGGTCCCTTTTGTTATATCCTAGACAAGTCATAAATATTTATCCTAATGTTTTGATTATATTTACGAATACAATAAAAAACCTAGGATAAAACCGTATGACTTATCTCTTATCATTCATGGGATCCCTTTCATTATGTTTTAGAACTTAGCCTAAAAATTTATCTATTTTATCATGTCTATCAACCCAAATAAAACCTTAGTTTTAAATATTTAACCTAAGTTTTTTATATATTCTTGAGCCTAAATTAATATTTTAATTGACCACAGGATCAATGGTATGCATTTGCTTAGGCAAGATTGATCTAACAATGCATATCAAGTCAAGAATTCAATATAGCCCCAAGACAAGTGAGAAGGTGATAGGTGTCACAATATAAGTGAAATAATATTGAATAGATAATAACATTCCACCCCTCAGATTGAAATCTAATGATATACATGAAATATAATAGAGAAATCTAATAATGCATAATCAGAGTTGAAAATTCAAGTTTAGTCATAGGTTAAAGTTTGAGCATGTTCCCATCGATTGATAGTACGCGACTAAGCATACACCTTATGATTGATTATGTGTGTTGATTCAAGACATAAATGAATCCCCAAGACAAGTGAGGAGGTGAAAAGTGTCACCACCATGGGATATCTATAAGAAGATCCAAAAGAGCACGTTGATCCATGCAGTCAAGATCTAACATTGTGTGATGAAGGTTGAAAAGTAAAAAGCCCCAAGGATGAATATAGAGAAGACACATGGCATAGATACAAGCCACAAATTGAGGATAGAGCATTTTACAAAGATTGATAGTATATGGATGAGCATACATAATCAGATCAATGGTCCATAGAGTAGGAGGCATAGTTAAGTAGATCAATATTAATGAATGCATTCATCTAGGTAGGGAAGATCTAATGGTGTGAGATAATTTCAAAAAATATTATTGAAAATGTAGAAGTGAGAGTTTCACAACCATGGAAAATATAATAGGAAGCCAATGGCATTCGAGTTCTCAGATTGAGATCAATGAACCACATTGATCCAAACAAATAGATCCAATGGTGCAAGATCAAGGTAGAATTTTCAAAAGGCAACAATAATACTTTAAACATTAATGAGAAGGATGAAACAAAGATGCCACATCAGAGCCATGTAAGTATAATATACTCAAGAAATTCAAATATGTAAATTCAATTGAGATATGAGTAAGGAAGCTCACATATGTTCAAAAAAATACCACCATTAAAGCACTATAAAAACCTTCAAGAAATTCCTAACGAGTACATAGACCCTAATTTGACCCTGTGATCATTATAATCAAGCCAACAAAGATTGGATTGTCACTTGTGCAAGGATAATTTGATCTAGAATTACATTAAAAGCCATAACAAGCATTTAGGGAAATTCATAGCCATGGTAGCCTGAAAAGGTGTTTCAAGAGAAGATGTGCAGCTCTATTATACTTTAGATGTAGAAGAGAGGATTTATAAGGACACATAATTTGATGCCACATCTCTAAATACATGGGACAACAATTGGTTGAGCTTATTTTGGACTATTGAGAACCAACAACCCATCACAAGAGAAGAGGAGAAGAACATGTTTTCAAAGAATCTCTATTACGACATAGTTTCCATTTAGGTGATAGGTCTCCATTATGCTATATAAAAACTTGAGGTACTGCATTATATAGACATTATCTCTCTTATTTTTAAAGATGCAAAATAGACAAAGGAATGATTATTCATGAGGGTGGTTTTATAAAAATTGCTTATATCTCTCCTATAGTATTTGAAAATTATTAAAAGTTGCTTAAGCCCCAAGTAGGTCAAACCATTATCAATAATTAGGCCAAGGATAATTATTTGAGGAACATCCTTGCCCTATGGTTGTATTCTAGAAATCAAGTATTTTTATACTTCAATGGCAACATCCCCATTGGTTAATTTAGACTTAGGATAAGAATGATCATGACTATTATGAATAGGTTATATTTTTGAATAAAATGTAATTGAAATGGCTCGATCTCAGTCAGATCAATTGCAAACAATAATCAAGGGCATTTTGTAGTAGAATAAGAATTTGGAAGAATAATCCATCTTTTCAATCCAAGAGGATAGATTTTAGCACTTTGAGGATAACATGAATGATTTGTTCAAGAAAGACTAAGCAAGATGAAATAAATAAAGTATTGTGGCTATAGACCAAGTTAGCCAATGGTAGGCTTTTATTTATCAAGTAAAGGATTTGATCAAATCTTTAACCAAGAACCAAATCTCTAAATTTAGAACAGCCAGCTTAACCCTTTTTAATATGGCTATGGTGATATTAGTGGATAAGATCAAATCCTTGATCAATTGGTCCAAGCAAATAGATGACATTTCTAAAGACCTCAAGCAACTAGAAGATAGGATGTTGCACATATTAGAAAAAATAATCAAAGAGCCTACCATAGTCATCCCCTTGGGTCTTATCAGAGATAAGGAGTTCAAGCATATAACTTCTCAATTCATGTAGGAAGTAAGGAACTGGGGTCAAGGGAAGATAGGGGTTGATAATAAGAAGATCATGGGCCTATTATTGTCATTTGATGAGAAGATTAAAGATTTTAGGAGCATCAAATAAGCTTTGGAGAGAACTAAGAAAGATATTAATAACTTGGGAGATCAAGAAAAAGAGTTGTTCATGAGACCCATTGTTGATCTCTAGCTGATCAATGAGCAATATTATAGAATGAATATCCTACAAGGAAGGTAGAAGGCTCTAGCAATACTAGGTTCCCAAAATTAAGTTAGATAAGGAATATTCCTTTGGTAACTAGGCTTGTATAACATTTTAAGAAGTAATATTCTTTTTGTAAAGGCATGTATAGATTGTAAAGTACATTACCTATAGGTTAGTATATTATAAAAGGTCATTTGTTTTATAATGTAACATAAAGGATAGTTGTTCTATAAATATGTAAAAATGTAATTTATCATTACTAACTAGCATACCTCACAAATTGTCTATATAAAGAGGTATTACCAATTGTGAGAAGAGAGAGAGAGAGTTTTGGAGCCAAAACTATATTGTAACTTTTGAGCAAATCAATAGAAGCAAGGAATTCTAAAAAGTTTGTCCATAATTGCTTGTGTGAATTTCTATCATGGTTTCTCTCTCATTTATCTGGTCTAAATCTCATATTTGAATGGTTCTCATGAATTCTGAATGTGTATCTTGAATGCAAAGTTGATAATTTGTGATAATGCTAGATTAGTTGAATGTTCTTAGGTTTTCTTCACTTTATTTACTCTTCTTGCATCTAGGCTAATGTTATTTGCTTGCAGGGGTAATATGTTTAAAATAAATTTGGTTCTTATTTGCATCATTTCATGTTATTTTTAGATGTTTTCCTAATGTATGGTGTGATTTGAGATTATGATACTTCATGACATATGTTGGCTAAATGCACATTTGGATGAACTTGAAACTTTGTCATAATGTTTGAAATAAAGACCAACAACATCTTTCTTTTTTGCCTTACCCTTACTTTTGTTCTTTTTTTAACCAAGCCACTCTAGCTTAATTTTCATTTTGAATATCCACCTTATATTAGATATTAGCTTAGGTTTGATAATAGTTCACTCTAATTAGCAAAAATCCTCTTCAAATTCATAGATCAACTATAGGCCATAGTGGCTCCCAACCACCAATAAACACAAATTTATTAAACATCTCATTTGCTTTACCTCTATTTAACCAAAGATAGAAGGATTATCACAATAGGTAATTCATACAATGGATTATTTAGATATAGAAATGAGAAGTGTTTCTTAAACACTGTATGAACCCATTTTTACATTTAGGTGCATCAACACATCCATCCCAACAATATCCATTACATTAGAAATAACCAACTTGAAAAGGTTTTCAACATTGTAATTTTCAACTTTTTTATGCATAATTAACATATGAGGTTACATTGAATGGTTCTAAAAAGTGTAAAAATGTATACAAACCCATGTTGTGTTGTCAACTAATGTGACCTCATTAAATGGATAGTGAGATAACACTTGCATTTTTAACTTTTTCTTTTAAATCTTCCTTCTCAATCATCATAAGACATTTTTCCATTTCCCAAGCGCCACCATCTGACCAATATGACTTTAGAATGTTTTGAAGTCCATTATGTTGGTACATAATCTTATAATCTATAAAATCATATATAGGTATACCTTTTTTAAGAATGTGTTAGATCATTGAGAATTGTATATTTTTGGCATGTTGATTAGATGAAATAACTTTTACTATTTGAGTTGTAATTATTCCTCCTTTTTTAACTAGATGTCACTTACATCTATGATTATTTTCATACTTTATTACGTATCTAACATGTATGCATTTATTGGCATCTTTCCATCTGTGTTTTTTTTAATTTGTCCATCGTCTTGTTCTATCAACACATATACTTTGCCATAATGTTTCTCAATTGTGTCTAGTTTAAGTTGTATTTTGTGGTCATTTCCTAATTTCCAAGTACATATTGTATATTTACATATATTATGGGTATCATTACTATTTTTGTTTCTATTGGTTTAATTAAATGAAAATTTTCTACCTAGTTAAACTAGAAATACCTTCCAATTATCCATCTACTTATCTTTCTTCGCATAGATTTCTAAGTACTTTAATCGACTAAAATTTAATTATTTTGAGTATAAATTTTTTCTACTAAATGGATATCATCATATGAAATGTCCTTAAGTATCCTCTTACTTGGAAAAAAAATTGTATTTTTATTTGCAATGAGAGTTGTTTTATGAGATATACAAATTTATTTTAATGTTTTTATCATATCATTTGGTTTATCCTTTGTTAGAGCCATACCATATTCAGGTATGTCTTCAAGTGGTGACATGTCATCATTAATAATATATTCAAATGATGACATGATATTGTGATTAATCATTTCATTTGGAAAACCACTATCAGTGGAGGGATATTCATGCATAAAGGTTTTGATATTATCCTTGAAATGTAGAATTATAGTTACTATAAATAAATAAAAAATATTTTGTAAATTATTTAATACCTATATTTTTAGTGGATGTGGGTTTAATTTGCTTAGGTGTTCTTGTTGGCTGCCTAAAATAATATTGTATGCTCTTTATCATTGATAATTGGCATGATCTCTTACTATTATCACCATAAGCCATCACAAATAATTTTTTACAAGACAAACATAGCCAACCACTTGGGCATGGTAAGGATATGCATTGTGTAATCAAGAATATAGACCTCATGGTCATTATCTAGACCTTATGGATGCCATATAGTCCATCTAGTCACCTCTAGACCTTGTGGTCATCATCTAGATCCTATGGACACCATCTAGTCCTTTCGGTTGTCATCAAATCCTTTTTGTCATTATCCATACTTAATGGATGTTTTTTAGTCCTTGTGATCACTATCTAGAGTCTTTTGTTGTCATGTAGTCCATCTGGTTATTGTTTAGACCTTATGGATGATGTTTAGACCCTATGGACACCATCTATTCCCTTTGGTCACCATCTAGTATTTATGGGTTTTATCTAGTATTTTAACACCATCTATAACCTATGGTCATTATCTAAGCCCTATGGATGCCATCCAAGCCTTTTGGACACCATCTACTCCCTATGGTTTCCATCTAGAGTCTATGGTCACCATCTAGACAATGTGGACATTATCTAAGCCCCTTGGTAATCGTTTAGAGTATGTGGTCACCATCTATATAATATGGATGTCTTCTATGCCCCCCAGTCATCATCCATAATATACAATCACTATCTAAAGTATGTGGAAGTTGTATAGTCCACGTAGTTTCTATCCAAAGTATGTGGCATCCAAAATGTGTAGACTATCATCTAGACTATGTCAAATCTCTATCATCTACATAATATATTTGGGTAGTTATTTTGATTTGATATGTGGTATATAATACTTGTTTGTGAAATTAGATAGAATGTCCTTCGAGGCCACCGTAATTTATAGTCATAATTGTGGAATTAGTTATAAATTGTAAGCAAATTGACCTATAAATCTAATTTACAACCCAAAATTTTAGCTAACATAGTGTTATTTACTAGTATGAAAAAATTGCCAAATCCAAATTTTAAAAAATGGAATATTTATGAATTAATAAAGATTCACCACTAAAAAAACCCTACTTGGAGGCTACAAAATTGTTTGAGATTCTTTGGAGGAGGAATTTTACTAATGGATTTGACCTTAGTTGGATCAACCTCAATAACTCAATGAGAGATAATGAACCCCAATATTTTCCTATAGGTGACTCCAAATACACACTTCTTAGGATTAAAACAAACTTTGTATTATCTTAGTCTTTCAAATATCTTCTAGAGAACTGCTAGATGCCCAACCTATGTTCAAGAATTTCCTAAGATATCATCGACATAATATTCTACTATGTCATGCATCATATCATGAAATATGAACATCATAGCTATGTGATAATTAGAGCCATCATTTTTGAGTCCAAAGGGCATTATTTGATAGTAAAAATAACCCCATGGAGTTGTAAAGGCATTTTTGTGTTGATCCTCTAGGGTGATTTAGATTTGGTTATAGATGAAAAATATGTCCTTGACTGAGAATATCTATAGACAATAGTAGAATCCACAATCATGTCAATTTTAGGTAATGTAAAGTCATATTTAAGGAAAGACTTGTTGATGTACTTGCATTTAGTGTAAATGCATATTCCTCCTTGGGGTTTGCCAATAGGGACAATGTTATATATCTAATCAAAGTAATTAATTGGATGAATGAAACTAACTTATAGAAAATTTTGAAGATCTTCTTTGACTAGGAGTGCCACTTTGGGGTTCATATTTTAAATATTTTTATTGATAGGTTTAGAAGTTGGATGAATAACTAAATGAAACATAACCAAGGTTGGATCATGGACTATATATTAGCATAACACCAGGTGAGGATATAAATAAATTATTTGAGAAGAGAGACATATATTTCTTGTTCTTTAGGTGTTAGATTGGCTCCAAGTCTAACAATTTTAGGATCCTTGTCAGTTCCAATATTAAATTTTATTTCTTCCTTGACTAAAGAGGGAGATTGGTCCTATAGATATGATAGAAGAGGAGGCAAGTGGTATTCTTTAGGTAATGCAAATATATTTGTAAATGATTCAAATAGTTCATCAGAAGCCTTATTTTATTCAAAACTAATAAAATTATTGGATGAGAAAGTAGGGGTATATTCTGATATACTAGTGTTGTTTTTAAAAGACACACCATTGGGACATTCTATGAATTATTCTAATTCAATTTGATTTAGTGACTCAAGATATTCTCCAAAATAATATAAATAATTTATATTAATCTAAAACCCATTAATTTGGTTAGCTAATGACACGTGATCTCAAATTCCCATAAATTCAATGATGGCTTTGTCACTTTGAAAAATGTCAAAGGAAGGTTCTTCCTATTGATCCTAGTCAAGATGGGTAAAATAGAAAAGTGCAATGCATGGAGGTTTTAGTGAGTAGGTTTATGGAAGCCATATCTTCAATGAGATTATGAATGGAACATGTATCAACATCCTCATCAGATGTAGACTCCTAAGAAATCATAAAATTATCTGAGATAAAATTATAAAAAATAGTGACAGGTGGTTGGTATCTTAGACCTCAATGTAATGGATGACCCTTTACTAGGATAGGTTACAATATGCCTTGTTATTAATGACCTAGTCCTTTCCTTTTATAGTTCATATTTTGACACATGTGTTTGGATTTAGAATATTCTAGATATTGAAAGTAAGAGGTGAAACTTTTGGCAGTCCACCATGAATCATTTAATCATTCAATATGTTCTTCTAAAAATAGGCCTAAATTAGAAAATTATGTAGATGAAAACTTATAAGCACTCATCTGATCCTTCTTACTAGTGAGGGATCCATAACTACGGGTTAACAAAAAGAGATTACCAACATGGAATGTTTGATACTCATACTCTCCATAACCTCTTAAAATAATCTTGATATGGGTAAAATCCAGAGGATAAAAAATGGATGGTAAATCATTGGGATGGATTTAATTTTTAGATTTGGGATCATATGTTATAGTATTGGTGTTAGGACAATATGAGATATAATCAAGTCATTTCAACATCTAAAAATTATGAAAATATTATGAATCTCCATGGATTGTGACTTCTATTCTAGAGTGTGGAAACTTGAGACACTAATGGAGAGTATAAGTACAAACCCACATTTCATGAGTCTAGTATTGGCCTAAGATCATAATATAGGGTAGGTCAAAAAAAAAAAAAAACATAGATAAGTGTCTAATGGAAAAATGGACCCACTAAGATAGGGAGATAGATAATTCCTATCAGTTACCATTCATTAGCATCATAAGACTTAATGATGATTAATTGAGGCCCAAAATATAAATTGAAACATACCAAATTTTTTATCAGATTAATATTAAAAATATTTACATCTGACCTTCCATCTACAATTACTCGTGGTACTTTGTGGTTCTCAATGGATACCTCTATATACATGGGGTAATTGTGATTAGGACCTATTAATGAAATGTCCTAAGGGTTAAAAGTAATTCATTGTGATGAAGATAAGTGACCAAAAATGGCCTGAAATTGATTGTATTCAATGTCTATGGGGACTTTGGACTCATAAAGGATTTTATTTTGAATGTTGTGATGGATAGATGAGGACTTAAGAAGATCCATGATGGAGATTTGGGCTGGAGTATTTTCAAGATATTAGATGATGTCATAATTAAATTGAAGAGTGTTTGACATAATTTTGAAAATATTGAGCTTGGGAGGAGTTCTATGAGGTGGGGCCTTGGGAGGTGCCCCCAAGATAATGATTTTTTCATGTTAGGTGGTGACAACACAATCATATGATGCCCATCTGACTTTAATAATGGGGAATTGTGGTAATTGGGGATGTTTAGGTATCTTGGCACTAATTTTAATGGTAGTGACATGATAGTTATGTTGGTATGGGGTTTGATGATAATTTACTTGATTGAAGGATGATGGTTGATCTTGATCCCTAGTTTTACCCTTGGGATTTTGATCATGCTTGGGGAAGGGATCCTAATAAATACCCACCTATTAATTTTTTAAAGAATATGTTTCTCCTCCCTTAAATTCTATTTTTAATTTCTCAAAGAGGTATTTAATATAGTTTATTAACTACATACATCTCATGACATCATTCCCTTTAACATGGTGATAATGGAAATATTCATCTTCTTTAAACCAATCTAGATGTGGCTTAGTATCATCTATCGATTTAATTTATGGTAGGATAATCATGTTTATAGTGATTAATTTATTCAATAAATATTTGATAAACTCACCAAGATTAATATAGTGTCACCTTCTTAAAGTGGTCCTTGGCCTTCCTCACAAAAATATAATGTTTAATGCATTTTACTATTATTTCGTGGAATAGGTAGGTCTTTAGACTATTTGGACATGTCGAGCATCTGATACACCATCTTCAACAATGTTATTATTATTAAATAATTTAGGCTTATCTAAAGGGGTATTATTACTTTGATTTTGATCATTCTTGGAATAAAGATCAATGACCCCTTTTTTTGATAAGAACTCTCTCTATATGAATTCCTTTCTCAATAATCTCATTGAAAGTAGTAGCATAATGAAGTTTCAAATGATGGCCCAATTTTGAATTAAAGTTATTAATGAAGATGTTGAATAATTAATTTTTAGGAATAAAACAAGGGAATCAAATTTCCAAGCTTTGAAATCATTGGAGAAATGATGCTAAACTCTCTCCATTTATTTGTTTAGCATTATGGAGATCTAACATAGTGATTTCATGTTCAACATTATAAGATAAATGTTTGATGCATTTATAGGTTAAATCCCTAAATGTTTTAATGTATCCCTTGGGAAAGTGTATGAACCATTTTAATTATAGTCCACCATAAATTCATGGGAACAACCAAAATATATGGGCATAATTATATGAAAATATATGACAATACATGAAGAATTATTTAATGTTCACATGGGTCCCATTTTATTTTGTATTTTTCAAAATTTAGAGGTTTGAAATGAGTAGGAAAAGGTAAACAAAGGATACTCATGTCAATGGGATAGGGTCAAAAGTATTCATATTTGTATTTATTATAATGTGCTAATGTATCCATGTTTTGGAGAGCTTCTTTCACAAATTTCCATTCATGAGCGAATTTAGGTTCCATAAAATGATTTGGAGTGGATGTTGGATTAGGTTTAGGATTACTTTGATCTTGGTGTGTATGTAATAGGATGGGTTTAATAGGTCTCATAGGTGAGGTAGGTTTATGCACTTTATATTTTATTTAGGAGGCCAAAGACTTGACTTGTTAGATGATTTGATCCAATCATTCAAGCATGACTCTTTTATAGTAATTTTTGTCTTGATATTTTAAAATGTATTTTCCCTTATTAGCCTAAACTCTATTAGTGGTAAAATCCCTAGGGGAAGGTTGTTACTCAATATCTTCTTATTCCTCTTCATTCTCATGGTCAATAAGATCTAGGACATATTATTATTCTAGGAGATTATTAAGGTTATGATAAGTATCATACCTTACATGACTTTGGATTAGGCTATTTAAGAGGCATCAAAAATTTAGAGGGTAATTTAACTACCATTTTTCTAAGATAAGAAAATATTTGATATTTATTTTCATACATGAACTATTAAAATTAGGACTTAATCATGTCATTATTCAAAAAATCATATTTGGTGTTTGCATCACCCCATGTGGTGTGCATGTCACTGAAACTTTTTTCATGATCCATGTATTAATCAACCAAGTTACTAGGGTTATCATCAATTTGGTTTGAGGCTTGTCTAATTTTTAGTTTTTAGGCATAGGTGAGAGGTGCCATCAAAATTGATGGATTAGATGAGAAAATGGATGCATTAGATATGTGGATGATATATTAAGATTGAATTTGAGGTGATTGGTTTGATATGAGAGGCAACTAGAGGTTTTATGGGTTGTGAACTTAAGAAAATATGTTCATAATATTTTGAGCTAGTACAATTTTCTTAAATAATGATAAGAGTGTGATTCCTTAAATTTGGACTAGATAAGAAGTAATGGTTATGGTATTAGATTAATAAAAAGTGTTAGATTTAGACCAAAAGTATGAAAAGTACTAGTAAGGTATCTATCATCACTTGTGAAACATGCCCCATTATCTACCTAATAATGGGAACCCTCTCTTTTTCACTTTATGATCAGGTTAATTTAACTTGATTTAACCTTACCTTTACCTAATTATAGTTTATAAAAGTGTGTAGTTACCTAGGAGGATGGTCATGGGGTTAAAATGAAAGTGAGTGTTTTCCATAAGTCCCCATATGCTTAAACTAAGTTATCAAGAACCTAGGAGCTAGTCACACACCTAGTTCTCTAAGCTACATGCCTAGTGCCATTTTGAGTCAAGCAACAAGTCTACCTAGCCATACTCCCAGGCACTAACCACATGCCTAGTTAGCCTAAACTACTTGACCATTCTACTTTTTGATCTTTTCATCTTTGAATGTTTTATATTCGAGTTACATTTGATTTTAAGATTATTCAATGGTTTATAATAACAACTAAAGGGTCTCTATCTAGCCTCTTGATCAGACATTGTAGGATTCTCCAACAAAGCTAGACCAAAGTAACATGATGCCCCTTTTATGATATCAAGCAAAACTTTCCTAAACTTATTGACAATATCAAACCATAGTAAGACATGTTTCCCAAAGCTTACTCAATTCCTATCTCAATCTCAAGCATGATCAACACACCTATCACATATCAAGCATAAACACACATTGATTACCATGGTCCACTAAGTCATGTACCTACATATATCAAGAACTAATTTCCTCAGGATGCACTAAGTCAAGTTCAAGATGCTCTAGCTTACACAAGCCCATTTAGGGGAAGTAGTGTTGACCAAGTTACATCAGGAATGAAATGGTCTTCAAGGACCAAGTCATAAGGTGAGCAATATGGTTTTGAATATTTGAGCTTCCTGAGCCCTATCAATGTGGTACACATTTTTTCTTATAATGTGAACTTAACAATGGTCTCTAGCATGTCACACAGTTAATTAAGCTAATGAAATTTCCCCATGCACCCAAGAGATAAAATAGATGGTGTGTGGTAGTATCTAGTGAATGAAAGGAATTAACTAACTTGAGTCCAACATTGGAAGCCACTTCATTGGGTGATTAAATGTTAACTGTTAGGTGTTAGGCAAACTAGAAATAAAAAGAGTCAAAATTAATCATCCTCGATTGACTAATGATTAGGCAGGTGGAGAATAAGACAAATGAGAATGGATGAAGAATAAATACCAATGAAAATCTTAGATAATATCTACCAAAATCATTCAATACCATTAGTCATGTGATCATGGAGTCTTAGGACAAACAATAGGGTATGGCATAACTGATGGAATATTCAATGCCTCAAATAAAGGATTGATGTATTCCTCCATTAATATTAATAAAAATGAATCATCTTAATATATTTAAACTATGTAAGTTTTTTATCATTTTCTTGTGCATTATTTTATGGTGGTAATGATTTACTCCCTTCATAGTTATTCTACCCAAACTCTTATGCCATCCTTTGGTTGAATTTGTGCTTAGTCTAGATCCTCCAAGGATTGGTTAGAAGGAGATGCATTAAATCAAGACCCTACATGCTCATCCCCTTGTCAACAAACCCCTCTTTTCCCTTTTTTCCTCCCTTTGATTTTTCTTTTTATTAATAATCTGGTTAATGTAGATTATACTTTTTAGTATAAGCAATATGAAATTAAACATAAATCTTGATTGGTATTTCTTATCTATTGTTCTTCTCCATTATATAAATATTGCATGAGTTAATGAGATGAACTAAGGTAGAAATCCATTTATCTTCCTTGTTTTAATCTAAACGTATGATGAATTATGTGTCTTATTTAAAGCCAACACACTTTATTTGTAAAAAAATGCCCTTTACATGAAATAATTACATATCAACCACTTGAGTGAAAGTTAGCCTACTAATATATTATACATATATACCTTGGGGAAGTTGTCCCCTCTAAGGAGATACTTCCTTTTAGGAGAGGCAAAGCCTAGAAAATCATGCATTCTTGTTGTTATGTCAAAAAAACCACCAACATGTTTTGGGGCTATAAAGAGGGCCTAACACAAACTCAAGATAAGTAGAAATATTAACTAAGACCCTTCACAAGCCTTCCTTTCCATTGCATTAATATATATCTTAATCTGGAAGACATGTGAGTGACCACCTAATCAAATTCAATTGGGAAAACACTCATCTCTTGAAACTTGATGGTCATAAAATATCTAGGCATAGAACTAGTAAAGAAAAAGCAAAAGTTGTGCCCATTTGTTCAATGGGTAACTCACCAAAGTCTAATACATCCCACATTTTTACTCTATTTACAAATCCCCAACATACCCTAATGGGAATGGCTTGGCTTAGTCAAGGAGGCTATTATTCTGTGAATGTCTTGGGCATGGCCCATGACTTACACAGGAGTATAGATATATTCTACCCCAAGTTCATAGTAGGAATAGTGAAAACTATAGAAGAACAGATCCAATAATTTAAGGATGCACTCATTAAGACACAAATCTAATTCAAGGATGTGTTTTATAGACTCTTCCCCTATTTATTAGGGGACACTATTTATGCTTGGCATTTGGGCTTACCCTTGTGATCAATAAGAATCCAAGAGGAGAGATTAGTATCTTTGTAGTATGATTAAAATTAATCAAAAACACATTAATAAAACTTACACATCTAACCTAGACACTCAAATAGTAAGATAACTATAAAAGTAATTATAAAATGAAGACAAAATAAATAATTTTACCTTCCATTAGAGCAAGAGTTATATGTTGGAAATGAATTGATGTTATCGGTTGTGTGATCAAAGATTATTTGGTAATGGAGATTCTTGCACCACCTCTCCTTGTCACCTTGGTAATATTGGGATTTGATTTGGCTTAGTATTTTAGCATTATATAAAATAATATTATTGAATAATGGGTGAGGCATTGAATTTATAGCCTTCCAAACTAACTCTAATTCTAGTGTAGTTCGGTTAGAGTTAAATGTGGTTGAGTTTAAACTAACCCTAGTTTAGTTAATGAGGGGAAAAGCATTAAATATTTGGGATAGAGATCCCATTTATGAATCATGGCTCTCCATTTCTGAATTTATGGCTTTAGGGAAGATATATTCAATTCCCTAATTTGAGGATGATGATATCATCATGACCTCATTTTTATTAAAATTCATTTTTTGAAAAATTTAATTTCACTAATTACTCTTATAAATTTAAATTAAGAATTTAATTTTATTTGATTAGTTAATTCATTTTTTTTATCATTTTTTCACTTTATGAATTGTTCAAGTGCCTGACTTAATGGGTCCAAAGGCTAAACTTTCAATTTTCTAGGTCATAAGTTGACTAGAGATGAATCCATGAGAGGTTACTATTTTTTATATGATAATATCCCAAATAGTGATTCCTAAACATGATTATGATCACTAATTTTGAATGTGCAAATGAAATTAGGACCATTTAGTGATTCTTAGGCCTAATTTGTAGTATTTGGTGGAAATCAATCTGAGGTCTAGTTGGAAGCCAGTTGTAGCCAAAATAAGGTGTCTACAATTTGCCCCTATTTGAGAAGGCATTGAAAAACACATACATATTAACATATTATCAAATAATTACCAATTAATACCTTAAACAATAATAAAAATCCATGCAATGATGGAATGATGCTCCAAAAAAAAGTTTAGGAAGACTATTATGCCCCATCGAGGGAGTGGTCGACACATACAATTGATGGAATATCCCTTGAAAAGAAGTAATAAGAAGAATGAAATTAACCCATGGGTGAGATTAATATAATTGAGATAATGATTACATGCATTGATTTAAAAATTATTGATTTTCCCAAAGGTAGTTATAATTAGTAACAGAGATTGAGAGATTGATTTTTTCCAAAAGAGATTATAATCAATGGCACAAGTATGTGCCCTAATAGGGTGAATGGGTCAAAATAATAATTTTAAAAAATATGGTTAAAATAATTTTGACAACCTAAATTTAATAATTATGTTCCCTAGTAAGGTGGATTTTATCATGATAAATTGGTTGTGCCCCAATAGGGTAGATTGGCAAGCATAACTCAAGGAGACAACTTGTTACACAAATTGAAAATGATTAGGCACAAACATATATGTGATAGTATAATGACTAAATAATTCAAAAATAACCAGGCACATGAGGATGAAAAAAGTGATGAAAGAGATGATTGGAAGAAAAAAGGTGGCCTAGCTGACTTGAGATACATGATATATATAAGTCCTACCGACATAGTCCAAATAGACCTTAGGAAAATGTAGTTCACCCAAAAATGTGGGACAAAATGGAATGAGGAATATAATAGAAGAATAAGAATTGATCAATGTGAATGATTTGGTTGTACCTTCTAATGTAGATATGTTTATTATCATTGATACAACTAAAATGGTCAATGGGCTGATTTGATCAGGGAGGGTGGGAGGATTTACCAAGGTAAATAAGGAGAAGTTCATTTGGTACCATTACTTGTAAGCTCCACTGAACTAAGTTTTTTTGTAACATATCATAGTATACACCATGATATAAAACACCATGGTGACCTGGCCACAATGTGCTTAAGGACTATCTCCTGATCTAATAAACAATACAAATTTTCACCAATGATAAAAACCATGATGACAATGTTGAAATATGAATATGGATGGACTCAAGTGAAATGATCAAGGAATAATGTAATGAATGAATATACACTAGGTCAAGACACAATAATGAAATCAAACAAATAGGAAACTAAATAAACAAATAACAAAGCAAATAAACACACAAAAAGCTTAAAATTTAAAGAAATTGAAAGCATCCTATCATTAACCAAGTTAATATCTATGATTAAAGGCTCAATGGTATGATAAAAATATGGTTCCCCCAAGAAAGGATATATGTAAGGTAACAGCATGTGGGGATAATATATCCTATTATAAGCTACATGCTTTGTTTTTTTTTTTAATAGGGCAAAGCTATGAGCTTGGCCCAAAAGTGTGAATTTAATAGTGCCCCTAAGCAAGGATACATGCAAAGGGAAGGTCACACCCGTAATGGTAGTGGAATAATTTGGAACCAATAATGGATTTTAACTAATAAGGTGAATCAAGGATGGATGATAAGGTTTTAGACATGACAAATGTTTTTGGATGTTTGGGGCTTTATATCTCTATAGGAGATCGTAAGTTGATTTTCTATTTTTAGGATTTTAAATTTTTTGAATGTTTTTTGGATTTTTGGGATATCTTAACTCATTATAGATTGAAAAGATATCAATCTCAAAATGGTGAGAGCATTGGCTTAGGTGTCTCACAAAATGGTGAGAGCATTTACTAAAACTGTTCACAAAATGGTGAGAGTGTTGGAAAATGGTGATCGAGATGACCTTAATGTAAATTGAGCACTTCCTATATAGTCCAAATAGACCTCAAGTCACTACATTTCAAACATATGGTAAGGTACAAAAGGATGTTAAGGTGAGGCAAAGGGAAAGGCAAGGCAAATGATAAGGTATGAAATAAAATCAAGGTGAATGGAAAATGGAAAAGGCAAGGCAAATGGAAAGGTATGAAATACGAACAAGGTGAATGTTAAATGGAAAATAAAATGAAAATGACAAGTTATGAAATAACAACAAGGAGAATGGAAAATGGAAAAGGCAAGGCAAATGACAAGGTAAGGTAAATGGCTAGTGAATGATTATGTTGTTCCTACTGATGTGGAGATGTTCATCCTAATCAACATATGATACAACTAGAATAGTCAATTATGTAAATTTATAACCCATACCACTCATAAATATTTTCTCTATCAAGAACCTACTGGTAAGTTGGATTCTAATAATATTATTGTGATATTCATTAGTCAATTATTCTATTTCCTTCAAACTTTGATACAATATGTGTTTTTAGCCTCTTAAAATAAAGGGTGGCCAGGGATGGTAAATACAAATAAATAATGGATAAAAGGTTTGATTTGGAAATGTAGAGATAGGTCATAATGGAATGTATAATGGTTAGGCAACAAATGAAGATTTGGATTTTTAGACACACACAATGTTGATGATTTTAGATTTGACATAATTTTGGTTGTGGTGGGGCCAAAGACTTTTGAATATGCTCTTGATAAGATGACAAAAATTTCATTTTGTTTTGGCCTAAGAGATGTTTCTATCTAGTTATGCTTTAGAATGGAAGTTGTATTGATATTATCTTCACCAAGTAGTGAAGAATCATTGTGTTAAGAAATTGGTGCTTTAAAGAGGTTTTCACAAATATATTTTCCTTGATTGTCTTGTAGCACCTTAGAGAAGGTTTCAACAAGGAATGATTAATTTTGACTTTTATTGTCTTATAGCACCTCAAATGAGGTTCCATTAGTGATTTTTAACTTTGATTTCCCCTTGGTGCCTCTGAAAAGGTTTCACTAGGAGATTGTTCTCCTTCTGCATGAATGTGGTTTTGGTCCCCTTGATATTTTGTTCAAAAATGTGTGATTATATAGATCCTAATAAACAATTGTGAGAGGTGAAATGTCAATATATTGTTTATGATGTTGGTGGTAATGGCATGTGGAATGGGAAGAGGTATCACAATCCTCATAGAATATACTAGGAGAACTTGCGTCGATGCTAAATTAGTCATCCTCAAAAACTATATTAAAATTTATTTTGAAGGAATGTGTAACCAATGTTGTAAAATCCAAAAATTTATTATGATTATGAAGTTGATTCTAACTCAAGGGACTCTAAATCCAATGTTGAGACTAACATTGATTTTTCTTCTAATGCTAAATCTGATATCAGTTTAAGAATAAAACCTAAATTCAATGTTGATTCTTCATATGTTGAATTATTAGTACTATATTACTAATGGCATGGGGTTAATCAATGGGATATTCATAAATATGCTAAGCTAAGGAATCCATAAAGACTATCTTGTCAAGGTGAAACTTCTCAATAAAAGGGAAATGGTTAATAGGCAACTCCACAAAGACTAGCTTGTCAAAGTGAGGCTCCTTAAAAATAGGGTAATGGTTAAGATAATGATTTTCAAAAAGTCATTTATAGTCATTATGGGGTGACTCAAAAAAGACTATCTTGTCAAAATGAGACTCTTTAATCAAAGGGAAATGGTTAACAAGCAACTCCATAGAGACTAGCTCATCAAAATGAGGCTCCTTAAAAAAGGCAATGGTTAAAGGGTGATTCACATATGTTAACTCATAATAAATAGGTGATTCAACAAAAACATCATGGATTGGTTGGTTTTCTTATCCTTGGTTTATAATTGGTTGCAAAATATTAGATCTAGACACATGTTGGTCTTTAAAAGATGAATCTTGGAGAGGTAATGACTCGCTCTATTGTGTCTCAACAAATGGATTGATTTTTATAAAGTGGGGGAATGTTAGTAATGGATGAAGAATGACCTATAGTTTAATAATGAGATCTTTTTAAATAGGTTAATCTAAGCTGGGCTTAATAAAGTTTGGATGTGGGTTTAAGATGGTAATTATGATCCATCTAGTCACAATTACACAACCTTGTTAGGATAAAAAACTAATTGACTTGGAAGGGATCATAATGGTAATGAAAGGATGGTGTGAAGCTTGGTTTATAATGTAGGCCAAAGGATGAGGGCCTAGGATGGTAATGAATGGATGCTATGAAACTTTTTTTCTAATGTAGGCTAAAGGATAAGGGCCTGGAATGGTAATCCTTAAGTATTGTGAAGCTTGGTTGCTAATACAAGCTAAAGGATGAGGGCCTAAAATGATAATCCTTGGGAGATATAGATCTTGGTTGATAATGCAAGCCAAAGGAGATTATTAGCATATGTATTAGATTAGGTACTATTATTATTGAAAGGGTGAATTTGTACTTTAATTGGCCCAAATAAGGGTGATCTTAGCATATGCTAATCAACATGGATGGGTTTAGCAATTATCCTAAAGAGGTAAATATTGGTCTATGAAAATGGTCTAGATTTAGGTCTAGGTTTGAAAGTGGCAATGGTCTAGGAATAGGTCTTGGTTTGAAACACAATGAGACTTGTAATAGGTAATTGGTCTATTATTGACAATGGTTTTAACTTGGCCTAGAAATGGAGCTCTTTTCCAAAAATCCAAAAAATGTTGATGATAAGCTTGGTCTCAAATGTTTCTCCTAGGTATAATGTCTTGCACACTAATGGTCAAATGAAAGACAAATCCGAATTTTGATCTTGGACAAGTGTTTTGAATAAAATATAATCTAGATATAGGTTCAAAAAAATGGTGCTAGGTCTTTAAAAACAAGTCACAAATCTAGGCTCAAAATTACATGAACAAAACCTAAAAACTAAGGCAAATGCAAGGTCTTTGGGAATAAGGCACAAAGCTATACTTTGAAACTAAATACGCCTAAAAATTTTAAGTTAAATGTTATGTATTTGGGAATAAGGCACAAAGCTAGACTTTGAAACAAACTAGGCAAATAAAATGAAAAGTAAAATGCTAGGTCTTTGGGAACAAGGCACAAATCTACACTTGAAAAAAACTAGGTCTAAAAATGAAAGGCAAATGCTAGGTCTTTGGAAACAAGGCACAAATATATACTTGAAGAAAACTTGGTTGGGGTAAAAATGGTAAGGTAATTAATCTAACAATAAAATAAATTGAAACCTTTGGACTCAAACTAGGCACATAGATTCAAACACAAACTTTGACCATTGGTAAAATACATTAGACCTTAGGCACATGCCTAAAACTAATTAGGAAATTCAATCTCAAATAAGCATGATTAGTGAATCATTAAAGCCCAAGTGATAAGTAAGACTTAAATGTAAACTAATCACACTTAAGGTTATACTTGAAAATGAATTTTGACCTTAGTTCTAAGCAAAAAATAGACATGAGACACACAAAAAAGATACCACCTCCTAAATCTAGATAAAAGTTTATTCAAATAAGGCAAACAATTAGTCCAAGTTACAAAATTCAAAAATAAGAGGTGAACATCTAAGCCAAAATTAATTGAGGCATATGTATAAACCACTCACTATTTGAATCTAAACTTAAAAATATAAATTTAAAACTTGTTTTATAAGACTTGAGTTCTTAAATAGACAACGTTCTACACCCAAATGGATGATATAATGATACCAATTGTAGACCAAAAGACATACATGGTTTCACACTCAGCTTGACACAAGGCAAAGGTTTTGAAATAGTATGTGTAATGTAGTGATGTTATATCACTCAAAAGGCATGACAATGGTTTTATTTCAAAACTCTACGACAAAAACTTTGGATGAAATGGGAAGCATAATTATTCCCCTTTAAAACAAGTAACACACACACACAAATGTTTTAAAAATGACTAAGGAAAAGTATGGTATCAAACATACATAATAACACCTATTTATGATAAAAGTGGTGTAAAAATATATGATTGGTCTTGGAATTATTTTGACATGTTTTTGTCAAACAAAATAATTTTAGACTCAAAATAATGCAAGTAAAAGAAACACATAGAAAAACACCTAAGTGTATCATCCTATCCTTAAAAACTAACAAAGTTTCTTCATATTGTCAAATTCCATATATACACTCCTTGAGAGGAAATAATTTTTTTTAATTAAGGTTAAAGTGGGGGTTTTTTTTGGCTAGGGTCCCCAAACCCTAGGATAAGTACAACAAAAAAAAAAACAAAGGACTTAAATAGTCCTCAAGAGAGACAAAAATAAATAGAACCATAAGTAACTATAAAAACTACCCAAATATGACTTTAAAATAGCCAAAGATAAGCCAAGAGTAAAAAGTAGTTGAAAATGAACGTGAGACTTATTTCATGTCTAAATTGACAAAAAAATCTTCCCAACAACTCTTCATTATTTTGATGTTTGAATCAATTTGGAGGAGAAGCTTTTCTTTGTCAACATTTTTATGACACCAACTACATTTAACTTGTTTACCTTTGCCTTTGCTTGGAGACCTAGTGTCAAAAAAATCCCCCAAATGATATCTTAGATTTTTCACATTTTGTATCCTCTCATACATAGATGAGAGGAAATACTTTTTTAATTTAATAAATTTATATGTACATGAAAGGTAGGGTTTTTATTCCCCCTCTTTTCTCCAAAATTCATACAATGACATGGAAATTTAGGCTACTCACCCTACATTGACAATATCTATAAGTCAAGTGGGGTTTGTATAAAAATATAAGTTTCATGCATTCTATATGGTCCCAAGTGTGGTTATCACTAGAGATTAAATCACATCAATTGATTTCATACCAGATAACTTACTATGCAAGGGTCTATTTCTTTACATAGCGACTCCATCTATTTACCTATTAATGAATTCTGATATTTATCTAGGCTTGACTCAAGTTTTTATTATTATCAAATAGGCTAGTTGCTCAGCCCCTTATTAATCACAATATCATGTGCCCTAATTTATATACCCCATTATGGAGTGGGGTTGGTATGATGCTAGGAGATCAAACCCCATGTCAAGACACCCCTAAATAGATTTTGGGGAGGGTATGAACTCCCACCCAAAATATAATTGCATAAAAAGAAATAAATTAAAAAGGGAAAAACTTTAGAGGTCACTTTTGAATCACCAAATTATTCAAAGTTTTGGGAGAGCATACATGACTTTATTTTCGATATACTTTTCAAATGAAGGCAATAAACTAAGCACTTTTTATCACTAGAGTTCCCTAAAGGGGATGGGGGAGAACATATACACTAAAGTTTGTTTTTTGATGAAAATAAAAAAAATCTAATTTAAGCAATTTGAAACTATTCTAAAGAAAAAAAAAAAAACCCTTAGGGGCTCTAATTAAATATGTTGATTTGTTTTATTTGTCACCAAATTTAAATGTTTTGTGAAAAGTTTGGGCCCTTGGCCATGTTTACACTTGTAAAATTTTGTAAAAATTCTATAAAAAATTTGTTTAAGTGAATTTTAAAACACCTTAACAAAATGTGAATGTGTTTTTAACCTTTGTAAAGCTTGGATTGTGCAAAAAATGAAGATTTGTTTAAAAATCATTCAAACTTTTATTCCTTGGCTTAATTCCCTACAAAAAAGTTAGTGGATTGATTTGTGTTTGAGTCAAAATTAAATCCCTACAAGTTATCCCATTAAAAAACATAAATTTCAACTCTCAAGTTTAAAAAAAAATAAAAACATAGAGAATCATTAATGATCTATAGGGATTGTGGCTAATTGTTTGTGATCGACACAAATTATGTGTGATTGGTACTAATTCCTACAACCATAATAAATAAAAATGTGTTTTGACACAAAATGGTTAAAAAATAATGTATTAAAACACAAAAATTTCCCCTATCCTATAATCAAAATGGTTAAACAGACAATAAACACTTTGCTAAGTACCAAGAAAAGTAGGGGAAAAAACCAAAACTTAAATTTTTACAACATTTTTAGCTTTTTGTTTATGTTTTTGACATAAATTATTTTTTATTATTACTGATCAACATTGATCCTAATGATTGAAACCAATTTATTCTAATCATCATCGATCCCTGTGGATCAACTAAGAGTCAAACTTCACATTTTGTTGCAATTAAATCAAAAATTTTGACATGAAAATGGTTAGTAAAACATCCTAAACAATATCTAGAAGAGATTTGTGGGGTGAATGTCCCACCAAGCATACCATTATGTGATCAATAGGAATCCAAGAGGGTATATTAGTATCATGTTAGTATGATTAAAATTAATAAAAAACACACTAGTGAAACTTACACCTCTAGCCTAGACACTCAAAGAGCAAGAGAACTATACAAGTAACTATCAAATCAAGACAAAGCCATCAATTTTACCTTATATGAGAGCAAGATTTGTATGTTGGCAATGAATTGATGTGATTAATTGTGTGATTGGAGATTATTTGGAAATGGAACTTCTTGTACCACCTCTTCTTATCACTTTATTAATGTTGGGCTTGTCTTTGGCTTTGTCTTGGTATTTTAGCATCATAACATTACACAAAAGAAGCTTGTTGAACAATGGGTGAGGCCTTGTAATTATAGCCTTCCAAACTAACTCTAATCTAAGTGTAATTAGGTTATATTTAACTATGATTGAGTTTAAACTAACCCTAGTTAAGTTAAGGATGGGACACACATTTAATATTTGGGATAAAGATCTTATTTATTAAGCATGGTTCTCTATTTTTGAATTTATGACTTTAGGAAGATATTTTTAATTCCTTGACTTTGAGGATGATGACATCATCATGACCTAATTTTTATTGAAATTTACATTTTACAAAATTCAATTTCCTAATTGCACATGGAAATTTCACTTAAGCATTTAATCTAATTTGATTAGTTAATTCATTCTACTTAGCATTTTTGCACCTTAGGTATTGTTCAAGTGCCCTACTTAATGGGTCCAAAGGCCAAACTATCAATTTTCTAGGTCTCAAGTGGACTGGAGATGAATCTATGAGAGGTTAATATTGTTTACAGGGTAATACCCCAAATAGGGATGCCTCAACATGATTATGATCACTAATGTATGATGTGTGGATGAAATTAGGACATTCAGTGATTCCTAGGCTTAATTTGCACTATTTGGTAGAAATCAATCTAAAGTCTAGTTGGAAACCATTTGTGGCCAAAATGGGGTGTCTACAACCCATGGGTCAATCACCTCTTGGTCTGATTTATAAACTATATTTTTGAACCACTTTAGGCTTCCTATCAATCCTATAACACTATATCACCAATTCATTACTGCCAAGAGGGAATCTAATGAACACATGAACATATTTAATTCTTAGTTCCACAAGATATATAAAAGGTTGAAGTATCCCTACATCTTTGGAGAAGGCCCATATATACATACTTATTTAAGATTCCTCGACCCCCTAACCTCCATTTTCTTGAGGGGGACCCCTGTCATGTTACTTTCCTTGTCTCTAGACTATATTGACACTATTAATATTAAACATCAAATGATTCCTAAAATTTATGACACAAGCCCTTTTACTTATATAGGATAGACATGAGTGTATAGCCAAGTTCCCATGATAAAGTAGGTAATTATTCAATGTACTGCACTGATGAAAACCATCCCAAGAGCATTATATGGAAGTCTAAGTTCAATTTATAGCTTAACCCTAATGAAATTCATGCTTGGTAGGTAGCCCTATGCACCCCCAAATCATGTTTTACCTTAGGTCACTAATATCTAACTCATCTTAATTACTCCTAACCATACCATGGATATGCCTAGCACTAGTGGTTATGCTACTTCAAATAATAATTATATTGTGGTCCCTTCATTCTTGAGAAACCGAACAATTACCAACCATAATCTTAACCAAGTGTAGATTACCACCCTAATATTTCTAAATAATAATGTGCTTGGAGTGAGTCCAAAATAACAACCTATAACCAAAGGTTGGTACAGAACTAGAGATAGGTAATTTAAAATAAATGGTTCAATGCTTAACTAATGAGGTGACCAGTTTTCATAGGTATCGACCTTTAAATTAAGATAAAGGTGTGAACATCCTTAACAAGAGTTTAAATTTCCAAAGATACAATAAGCAATGGAATAATTAGCCTAACAAAGAGAATGTGCCTAGTCCCCTAGATAGTAGTAACCAAAACTAACTCATCACTTTTCATGTAGTGAAATTAACAAACCTAACCTTAGGTACATAGTGTAAGATTTACAATACAATATATCATGTGAATAAAAAATACACCAAGTACTTGGTATCCTCCAAAATCTTCCAAAAGGATATGGATAACTTATAACTAGTTCCTAATTTTGGTGACAATCAGAATTAGGAAGGAATTAACCCAAGCATGACCCTGATGATGGAAATTTAAAAATTTACATTTAAGGATGATAATGAACCTAAGGGATGCCAAGATGAAATACATGTTTTCCAAAAGTTCCAAAGGGGTAATAAATATCACATGAGAAGTAGGTCATCAAGTCCCTTGACCACCTCTACTCCTACTAATAACACTCAACTCCCCCTGATGTGAATTCAAATAATAATCCTCCCCTATCAAAGTGATTATTTACTTCCTATCAGCCTATGAACTATTCTGCACCACATGCACATGGTAATCCATAAGACCAACCTAAATCCAATTATGATATTGTAGAAGATTTAAATAAAATTAAGGCTAATATCACCATGATCAAATTATTGAAAATTTTCAACCATAAATAATTAATTAAAAAAAACTAATAGTAAAGAGAAGGGACATATTAAAGTTTATGATGCACATGTTGCTTTATATATGGAGAAAGCTAAGACACCACCCTTTTTTTACTGTTAGAATCTTTGACAAGAACTTACATAATTGCTTGTTTGATTCAGGTGCTTTTAGGAACATTATGCCTTATGATATTTGTTAACAAATGGTCCTTAATCCCACCAATTCCAACTAAAAGGTGGTTCAATTGGAAAAAATAGAGGTCAGATTAGCTGGAGAATTGAACCACATATACATTCAATTGGCATTAGACCCAAATATCCAATAGTTTATTGACATATAATTGGGGGATATCCTAGATGCCTATGATATGTTATTAAATAGGGACTCGTTTAGGACATCCAATGGTTATATGGCCATTAAATTTTCTCATAAGTGGCTCCCATGGTTTTGTCTCTCAGATCAAATCCAAATTGAGAGCGCCCAAGTTAGAACTCATGATCACTAAATATAACAAAACTAATGAGGTTCCATATGAGGAGTCTAAGCTGAGAGTATACGTAGTAGAAGAACAAAGAGACATTAGTAGAGACCTATTTGTAAATGTGTTTATGGTTTAATACATGACTCTATCATTGAAGGTGAGTCTCTTACCAGGCACTGTCCAAGTGCTAAATGACCCCAAATTCAAGTAACTAGACCAATTAGACAAGGACAATTTATATTGGGCCCTTGAGTTGTGATCACTCTTGAGTGTTGCTCCAAGATTGGGGAGTTTAAATATTAGAGAGTGCGAGGAAAGTGAAAATTACACAACTTTTCCCTAAGACACATTGAGTGAAGAAGAGGATCTAACCCTTATCCTTTCTATATGAGACTTTACTAACTTATTATGTTCAGTTGATGAGTTCATTGAATGATGAATGGTGATTGAAGTTGTGAGTCCAACACCCAACATGTGACAAACATCTGTAATGATATAAATGAATGACATGATTCAAGTCACTTATGCTACCTAGGACATGCAGAACCCAATTGAGGGACCTTCCCTAATAATAAAACAAAGTAAACACCTAGTTAGTGATAAATAAATTAACTAAGAGGTAAACCCAACAACATCTCCCTTGAAGAAACCACTAAAATTCATAATGAATTTAGACTTATGGATATTAATATTCAATGGTTCTAAGTCAAAAAATAGATGCAGTGCTTGAGTTAAACTAATCAACCCAAGAAGGAAGTGTTATTTTGTTACATATCATATATAATTTGTTTACACCAATAATGTAATTGAGTATGAGGCACTAGTGCATGGATTATAATTTTCCATAGGAATAAAGGTAAAGAAACTTAAGGTACTAGGTGACTATGAGTCATGGTCAAACAAGTGAGGAACACATATTCCTATAATGATAAGTGATTTTTAAGGTACCATAGTTGGGTCTAGAATCTGATTGAGGATTTAAACACCTTTGACATTCAAATTCTACCTATGCACAATAATTACATAGATGACATATTAGCTATTATTGAAAGTACCTTTAAGCCCATTGCCTATTCAAAAATGAGAAAATTCTTAGTCAAGATAGTCTATACGCTATTGTTCTTAGACAACATAACCAATTTCCAAGTTTTTAATGATGACTAAAAAATATTGGACTTCATCACCAACACTGAACTATTTTCCAATGATATCACAGATGAATATGGTCGAGAAGACTTTTAATTAGATAAAGATGTTACCATGAGTCTAAAAACAAACAACACACCCTAGGGAATGGCCTCTCTTGAATGGCTATTTGATAAGGATTAATAAAGAGAAAAGGATAAGTCTACCCATATTAAGATCATGCTCCACGAGAAATGCAACTTAGTCACTAAAAGAGATCCTAAAAATGTGCTTCTAGGCATAACCAAAACGTTATAAGAAAAGTAGGGAATGGTGTAGGTCTTTAAGGATCTTATGGATATGATAGGATAAGGATATGAAGACCTGAAGGTCTTTGACACATCTATATTGACACACAATAGTCCATTAAAACCAAGAGTCAAGACCTTCAAATAAAGATAGATGTCAGTGAATCCACTACTCAAACCATTAATATTTAAGGATGTGCAAAAACTATTGGCAACAAGGATCATATTCCTAGTAAGGCACTCCACCCGAGTTGCCAACTTGGTGTCAACAAAGAAGAAAAGTGGGGAGATCAGACTATGTATGGATTTACATAATATGAAAAAGGTTTTAGATAAGGATAAATACCAATTTCCTTCACTATATGAGATACTAAAAATTGTGAATGGTGCACAAATGATATCTTTCTTGGATGGGTACTCTAACTACAATCAAGTGCTAGTCAATTATGAGGACCGAATTAAAATGACATTCACCACCAAGTGGGGAACCTTCACTTAAAACAATATGTATTTTGGCCTCATTAACACTAGTGACACATTTCAAAGAGCCATAGATATAGCTTTCAAAGACCTCATTAGTAGATGCATTGTGGTGTACATGGATGACTTAACCATCTTCTCTAAAAATAGAGGTGACCATGTTAGAGATCTACAAAAAGTGTTGTAGAGATGTAGGGACCATGGTATCTCTTTGAACCCAAAGAAGTAAATATTAAAAGTCACCATGGGAAACTCTTGGGCCACATCATTTATGATAAGGGCATATCCATAGACCCTATGAGAGTAGAATTAATACTAAACATCCTGCTGCTTGAAAGCAAGAAGTAACTAAAGTCATTCTTTAGTAAGATCAAATTCATGAGGAATTTCATCTTTAGATTCAAAATTTTTTTTAGGCCTTTGAATAACATTATCAATAAAGATGAAAAATAAAATGGATGAGCTAGGTGCATTCCACTTTCACTCAAATTAAATAATTAGTCATGAATACCTCATGTTAATAAGCACAAACTATACTCAACCCTTTTACCTGTATTATTTTTCCTCCAAGCACTCTACTACAACTATTCTAACATAGAGGAAGGGGTATGTAAATGAAAAACATGTGTCTTTTAAGAGCATGACATTTATAAATCTAGAATTAAGATATGCTAAGATGGATAAACAAGACTTTGCACTAATCAAAGATGTCAAAAACTTTTACCACTATATACTATGTAGCAAGATCTTCACTGTGGTGCCCACCCTAGAATGAACTAGGAAAGAGAATTATAATTCTCCAAGAGTTCAACCTTGAACTATATAGTCAATGACTATAGTAGGAAGGTAGGGTCTTAATAAAACTATAATTGAATTAGATCCCAAAATCACCTGCCATCACTATACAATAGAAGGTATGACTAATGATGATTTATATAGAGACATGGTGAGATACCTACTTGATCGTGAATACCCTCAACATCTAATTTATACAATAAGAAAGGAACTACACTTGAATATCAATCACTTTATGATCAAAATATGTGTGTTATATAGGAGAAACCATGAAGGCATATATTTGATGTGCCTAAATAGGGACAAAGATGCTACAGTGCTGAGTGAGTTTCATAGTAAATATGGTATTGGGCATAGTTCAATTGATACCACTACCAAATTTTGAGAGCAAGCTATTACTGGTGAAGCTATTTAACGACATTTAGTTTTTATTTGATCATGTCATATATGCTAAATAAATGCGTATAGAGATTACACCCTCATAATGCCTTTATAACCATTAATTGAAGCACACCATTTGTGAAGTGGGGGATGGATTTGATGGGAGTAATCAATGAAAAATCATACACTAGTCATAAATTCATCCTCATAGCCATAAATTACTATAGATTTTAGGCTAAATCTTGATAATTCAAGAATTGCACTACTAACATCATTATCTAGTTTCTAGAGGAATAAATCATCACAAGGTTTGGTATGCATTATGTATTGGTATTTGATAATGGACCCACCTTCTCATTTATGAAATTACTTGAATGTGCATTTGATCATCAGGTAATTCTGAAGCTCTCTACTAACCACTATCCATAAGGGAATGGACTAGCTGAGTCAACTAATAAAAATGTAATTAGCATTATTAAAAGAATGCTAGAAAAGAACCCTAGGGATTGGCATAATATGCTTAAATTTGAATTATGGGTAGATAAAACCAAATATAAGGCTACTTTAGGGACCTCCCATACCACTTGGTCTATTCCCAAAACCCTATTTTTCTAGTTAATATGAGGATTACCACCTCTTGTAGGCTACAATTTCACCCTTTGTGGGAGATTTTATTAGGCTCTCTCACTCCTACCTATAAGCATTGGGACAACCTCAGGTTATGGGTATCTTGTAATGAGGTTGAACCTCTAGGATTTTTAATGAGGCTAGTTCCTTAGATGCTTCACTTCATCTCTCATTTCCCATGCTAAAAACTACTACTGACTAAGGAAAAGGGATAGGAGGATAACATAAAATGGAAAATCTAAGATAAGGAAGGTGATGCACTAAAAGAGAGTGATCCAAATTCAGACTGGGCACCTTAGTGACTACTACTAGACTTAAACAAGACTAGTCTAGCAGATCCTATTTTAGAGCTACAAGTAGAGTAGCTATATGGAGGTTAATGGGGAAGATGCACTTTGAAGGGTAGAAGAAATAGGTATTCAAGAGAGACACTATGACTCATAATGATTCAAAAAGGCACCAAAGGCTAAAAAATCACATGACCTGCAAGAAACCAATAAAATTGAAGTGAGGTGCATAGAGAAATCATAGATGATGAGGAAAAACATACATTCTATGAGTTAAACTTCAATGATGCATACTTGACTTAATTAAAAATTATAAATTTGTCTTGCATTGATTCAAGATATTTTTATAAGGAAATTTTGATAGAGTGCCTCTATCACCAGTCAAGGGATCCTTATTAAGGCACATAAGCTTATATATATAGAAGAAAGGGGATGAGAGAAGAGGGGGCCTATGTGAGAGGATGGAGAGAGGGGGTCATAAATGATCGATATATATTTTTTAGCTTCTTCAAATCCATGAATGCATCAACTCTCCTTTGTCACCAGGATAAGGCCCCCATACTTGTGTACTTGGTATCATCATGATCAAACCTATTTTGAGTGGTAGCTTGTTGAGGACATGGCTTGGAAAGCTCTTCATTAAAGTTGTTGATCTACTTTACAAAATTAGGTGTGTATAATCCACTTATGTCTTTGATGGGTCTTGCTTCTATGGAGCCTTACTAGTGAAACTTGTTATTTTTATGCATCTAGCCCAACTTAAGTCTACTTGATCTCCCTTCACATTAAAGTCATGCCATTGTTTTGATTACACGATGAACTATCCAAGATCACCACTAATCTCCTTGAGCCTTTTATGCATTCAAGTCCTTCTTTGGGACTAACATAGCCATGTCAGAAGTGAGATCCATATCAAAGGACAAAGGTTTATCCATCAATTCATACCTACCAGCTCTTACTAGTCACTTGGGCTTTCCTTTGTTTTTACCTTGCCTTAGTTGGAAATTCTTCCCCTTCGATCTCTATTAAAAGTCCTAGGCCTACTCTTCAACCTGTTGACCTTCTCTTGCACCATTGATCTATCATGCATGATTAAATGTGTGCTTGACACCTTTCATGTACACTTTTGCCTTTGATATTTGTTGACTCCCTTTGACCTCTTTTGAATGCAAATAGTAACTTGATGAGACCCATGTTTGATGTTTGCACAAACATCTCAATCCTTTTAGGAACTTTGAAAATGTTCCCTTTCCAAAAGGAAAATACCATTTGGAAATTTTGTAAATGTCCTTTGGTTATTTAGAATAAACCATTAGATTTTTTAGAAAAGACATTCGGACTAATTGCTTCAGCCATTTTCCCAAAAGAAACGTCTTTGGGACTTTTGCAAAAGTCTACTTTCAGACTAGGAAATCTTCAAAATTATTACATAAGACACTTTGGCATGGAAATGACTCTTTTAAAAAGTGTTTTGGCCCTTTTTCTCTAGAAGTTCCCTTTGGAAGAATTAGAAATGTCCTTGAATTTTGTATTGGACCATTTTCCCAATAAAATACCCTTCGAGAAAAGTGTTTGGGGCACTTTTGCTTGAATAAGCTATCTTTTGGAATTTTGTACCCTTTGGAACTTTTTAAAATTTCCTTTTCCTTTTGAAATAAATTTTCCTTCAAAAAATTGTATCTGATAATTTTACCAAAGGAGAAGGGTCCTTTGGGAAATTCCTTCAAGCTTTTTGAAAGAAACCTTTCTGAAAAGAACCTAACCTTTGGATTTTTGAAATGGACTCTTTTTCCAAGAAAATTCTCCTTTGTCTTGATGAAAAATACCATCTCTTGCAAAAAAATTTCTTGAAATAATTCACTCAGACAATTTTCCCTAAAAAATTCACTCTTTGACTTTTGACTTGAATGAACCTTCAGATTTTTCAAAAGTTGAGCTTTATTACTTTGGTTTTATAATGACTTGAACATTAATTTAGAATTCTCTGACCTCACTACTTACTACTTTATACTTTCCACTATTTTCAACTTATAAGGCAATTTAAGTAAAGCAGCTCCAAAAAACCCAAGGAACGCTAGATAGAGCAACTCAGGGTTGTGGAGTCACTTTACTTCAGAGTTGTGACTACTTGTAAATTACTTGCCAAATTGAGAAAAGTAATTTTGGAAACCTAAAGTCTTCCACCTTGTAAATCTTGAAGCCTTATACATGACAAAACCTAAAATCTTCTTTATAATTTCTCTTTAACTTACCAAATGCTTATGCATCCCTTTTATGCATGTCTAGAGGTTCGTTACTAAAGTCCATAACTATATTGATGGAATTCATAGATTTTTTGATGGATTCTATATATTTTTTAGATTCTATAGTTCTTTGGTATATGGGCCAAAAAAAATGGCCAACATTTTTGGTGACTTGCAGGGAAGCATGCCTGTTATGCTTGAGAACCCAAACCACTTGCCTTGTCTAGTCCATTGGGCATGGAGTAATTATCCTCTATAACTGATCTGATCCAAAACTAGATATAAGTTTGACCCTTTTTTAAACTTCTTATTTAAATAATAAGGACAACAAGAACAAAAAAAAACACTATGCCCAAGGCACTTAGTGAAGGGAAACACACAACTAAAAAGATGTGCACAAGGAACTTAGGGAAGTGAAAAACATAAAATATACTCTAATATATACAAGGATGCAAATTAAAATTACCTTATTCATGGGTCAAATGGGCAACTTTTAGCATCATCGATTTGCAATGGACAAAGATGAGAGGCACCCTATTTTTGTGAGCTCATGCTAGGTGGATTAAGATGCCTGATTGCTGACTCTTTTTGCTTACTCCCCAATGGATGAAGTAGGAAAAACATGTCTCTAATATAGATAAATTCCATTATTAGCTCAAGAATTTATTGATGTTGCTCATCACTATTGAAAAATCCTTGCATGAAGACTTCATTTAGGTTATTGGGAGAAACTACATTTTGTTCACTTGGTGGCTCAAAAAAACCATATTCTTTCACCTTTTTCTTGTGTAAAATAGGACTGATTATGCTTAGAGAAGCATGCTCATAATTTTCTATAAGAAGGACATGTCTCTTAGCCTTCTCAAACTCTTTGGTTATGGCATTGAACTATTGCCATGACTCTTTAGGCTCTTCACTGGTACGTTTCTCAAATTATATCAATTGAGCACTTGAGATGTCTCCTTCATCAACCTCACTCAAGATTTCATCTTGTTTTTTAATTGAAAATTACGGTTGATTTGACCAACTAAGGTCTAAAACATCACACTTGTCTTCCTCTAGTTTTAACACATTAGGGCTATCTTCAATTGACACCTCATTTTGAAGTGGACTAACCTCTAGTACCTGATTTTAATCCTCTTTTTCATCTATGTAGTAGGCAATCAGTATTCCATTAAAGGTATTCCCTATATTCCACTTGAATATTTACCCCTTTAGGATCTAGTTCATTAGTGTCAAAGCCATGCCAAGAAGGCTGGTTTAAGATTGATTTTTGTTCCTCTGAATGAAGTGGGCTGACTATTAAGATTTATTCCTCATACACACTTACGTCATCTTCTTGAGACTCACTTGAGACTACAAACTCTTCCTATATCCTATGTAAAATAGGCTCTTTCTCCAAGAGGGAGATAGTGGGAGGGTGAAAAAGTTCACCTTGTTTGCAGCTTGAGAGAGTGTCTATCCAAATAGGTACTTTGAGTGGTCTCTTTGGTGGATCTTTAGGGAGGGAGAAAGAGTCTTGGAACTCTTGTAGGGAAAGCTCATTGAGCTGAGCTAACACTTCTTTTTTATTTTATTCAAAAACTGACTCCTCTTGAATTGTTTCTTGGACCACCACAACTGACAACTCTTCCTTCTTCTCTATGCCTTTCTAAATTGATCTCCATGATGGGAATGTGTAGGGAACAACCAATTTTTATTCCTTTTGAAAGGGTATAGAATAGGGTGGTTTCACAAGAGAGGGCATAACATAATCAGGGTCAAAGGTGTAGGATAATATCCATGGTGGGATGGTTTCAAAATCTTGAGTGGGAATGGGTGTAGGGGTAGGAGTGGACAAAATGGTTGGTTTGGGTTTGATGTACTCATCCTCATAATGAGTTAAGATCTCCTCTATCGAGAGTATCCATTCCTTCATCTCTTACTTCTTAGCATGTGGATAGTCACCTTCCTTTATGGATGCCCACACACTCCAAAACTTATGAAATAAGCTACTTATCCCCTCCATGGCATGAATGGGGAATTCTTGTCCAAGTCCAACCTCCTTATTGATTTTCATGATTTTTCTCCCTTGGTCTAGTATTTCTTCTCTGATTCTTGAAAAGGATGGACCTTGACAAGGTTGACTAGGGGTTGATTTGAAACCTTTGGATGCTGATATTGAGGATCTTAGAGGGGAGAGGACACATAGGACTGATTGCACTGAGTTTGCTGATCTTCATAAGATATTAACACACTTACTAAATTTTAAACTATGTTTCTCAACCACACCTTATTGTCCCTCTCACAAACTTCCCATTGTTCATCCTCACAAACTGACCACCTATTATTGACCAACTAAAGATAACTCCTTGACTCTCAGATAATATGAATAGGTATGATTGAAGAAAGTTATAAACCCATACCAATTTACCCTATCAACTCAATATAATCTAATAATGCTTTCTTGAATCCTGACAAGGATGCAATAGGATAAACATAGTCTTGATAAGGGGAATTAACAGACTAATTTGAATGCAAAGGAGACTAATCTTGGTCATACATAGGGGTGGGAGGGGAGAAAAGGCTATAATAGGGTTGATAGGTTGTTTGAGGGCAACTAGGGGAGAACACATAAACATTATTAACCTGATAAGTGTGATGCTGAGGTAGAGAATAAGCATGTTGATCAAAAGATAGTTGAATATACATACCAAATAATGATGATTAAGTACTTGGGCTACTAATACCATTTGATGAATACGTAGAGTATCCATTGGTGTTTTCACACATGCCTCTAAGGGATAATTAGATGAAGATAACACCAAAAATCTTCACTCAGTGAACAACGTAGTCCCACCCGACGTGCTAGAAACTATTGTAGGCTAGAATTGCACCCTTTGTGGAAGAGTTTCTCAGGCTCTCTCACTCCTACCTAAAATATTTGGAATAACCTCAGGATGTGGGTATCTTGTAATGAGGTTGAAACTCTAGGATTTTTAATGAGGCTAGTTCCTCAGATGCTTCATTTTAGCTCTCATTTCCCAAGCTAAAATTTACTACTAACTAAGGAAAAGGGATAGAAGGATAACATAAAAAGAAAAATCTAAGATAAGGGAGGTGATGCACCAAAATAGAGTGATCCACATTCAAATTAGGAACCTTAGTGATTACTACTAGACTTAAACAAAACAAGTCTAGTTGATCCTATTTCAAAGCTGCAAGCAAAGTAGCTGTGTGGAGGTCAAAGGGGAAGATGTAGTTTGAAAGGTAGGTAGAAATAGGTCTACAAGAGAGACACTATGATTTATAATGCTTTATAAAGGCACCAAATGCTAACACATCACATGACCTATAAGAAACTAAGAAAAATGAAGTGAGGTGTGTGGAGAAATCATAGATGATGAGGAAAAACATACATTCTACAAGTTAAACTTCAATAATGCACACTTGACTTTAGAAAAAATTATAAAGTTTTCTTGAATTGATTCAAGAGATTACTACAAGGAAATTTTGATAGAGTGCCTTTAGCACTAGTCGAGGGATCTTTATTAAGGCCTAAAAGCCTATTTATATAGCAGAAAGGGATGAGAAAAGAGGGGGCCTATGTGAGAGAATGGAGAGGGGGGGTCATAAATGATCGAGATATTATTTATAGCTTCATCAAATCCATAAATTCATCAAATATCCTTTGTTTCCAAGATAAGGTCCCCATACTTGTGTACTTAGTAGTGTTATGATCGAACCTATTTTAAGTAATAACTTATCAAGGGCATGGCTTGGGATGCTCTTCATTGAAGTTGATAACCTACTTTGTAAAAGTAGGTGTGAGTAATATGCTTAACTTTGAGGGGTCTTGATTTTATGGATACTTACTAGTGACACTTGGTATTTTTATGAATCTGGCCCAAATCGGGTCTACTTGAGCTCCCTTTCACATTAAAGGCATGCCACTATTTTGATTACGTGATGAACCATCCAAGATCACCACCGATATCCTTGAGCCTTTCATGCATTACAGTCCTTATTTAGGACTAATAGAGCCATGCTAGAGGTAAGAGCCATATCGAAGGACAAAGTCTTCTCCATTAATTTGCACTTACCATCTTCTACTAGTCACTTGGGCTTTCCTTTATTTTTACTTTACCTTAGTCAAAAATTCTCCCCCTTTGACCTCTATCAAAAGTCCTGGGCCTGCTCTTCAAATTTTTAACCTTCTCTCACACCATCGATCTATCATGCATGATTAAATGTGTGCTTGACACCTTCATGTACACTTTTGCCTTTAATATTTTTTGACTCCCTTTGACCTCTTTTAAATGCAAACAACTACTTGATCAGACCCATCTTTGACATCTATGCAAACATCTCAATCATTTTAGTCACTTTAAAAATTCCCCCTTTCCAAAGGGAAAATACCCTTCAAATTTTTTATAAATGTCTTTTGGTTATTTATAATTAACCATTGGTTTTGTTGGAAAAGTAAATTCAAACTAATTATTTTAGCCACTTTTTTGAAACAAAAGTCTTTGGGACTTTTGTAAAGGTCTACTTTTAGACTGGGAACCCTTCAAAATTATTACATAAGACACTTTGGCATGGAAATGACCCTTTAGAAACATTTTTTGGCCCTTTTGCTCCAGAATTGCCCTTCGCATGACTTGGAAATGCCCTTGAATTTTGTATCAGACCATGTTCTCATGAAAATACACTTCGAGAAAAGTGTTTGGGCACTTTTTCTTGAAGAATCTATCTTTAATTTTTTTTAAAAGTGCCCCTTTTCAAAGGGAAAGTACCCTTAAAAACTTTTTAAAATGTCCTTTGCCTTTTGAAAAGAAACCTTCAGCATTTTGACTTTGGGATAAAAGTCTCGAAAGACTTTTTCCTTCAAAAAATTATCTCAAACAATTTTCTCGAAAGAAAAGGGTCCTTTGGGAAATTCATTCGATCTTTTTGAAAGAGACCTTTCCAAAAGGAACTTACCCTTCAAATTTTTAAAATGGACTCTTTTTCCAAGAAAAGTCTCCTTTGACTTGTTATAAAAGACCATCTCTTGTAAATAGTTTTCACAAAAGAATTCACTCGAATAATTTTCCTAAAAGAATTCACTCTTTAACTTTTGACTTGAATGGACCTTTAGATTTTTCAAAAAGTTACCTTGATTAATTTGGTTTAATCATGACTTTCAACTTAATTTAGACTTCTTAGACCTCACTGCTTACTACTTCAGACTTTCTACTATTTTCAACTTATAAGGCAATTTAAGTAAAGCAACTCCACAAACTTGTGGAAAGCTAGATAGAGCAACTCAGGGTTGTAGAGTCACTTTAATTTAGATTTTTAAGCAAATTAATTTCATAAACCCAAATTATTCCACCTTGTAATCTTGAAGTTTTTTGCATGACAAAACCCAAAATCTTCTTTATAACTTTTCTTTAACTTACCAAATGCTTTTGCATCTCTTTTATGCATGTTCAAAGGTTCGTTACTGAAGTTCATAGTTGTACTGATGGAGTCCATTGATTTAATGATGGATTCCATAGATTTTTTGATGGATTCCATGGTTCTTTGGTATGTGGGCCAAAATAAATGTCCAACACCACCTTGCAATTCATGATTGATTATGTGGGAGTTGATACCAAGTAGAGGCATGCTTCTTAAACTTCATGTATTTGGAAGAGAAATGTGATGCAACCCTGATACACATTCATAAAAATTAAAGTATTTTCAAATGATGGTATGACAATGGTCTAAACCAAAGGCATTTTGGATCTCAGACATGGCCCTTACATGGGACAAAACTCATTAGCCAAAGGGACATCATAGAAAATTTGATACCCTTTAGTTGGGTCCCTATCAAATTTATGAAATCCTAGGTGAAAATTATTTTTTACCTTAGGTGCCTAATAGGCGAGGATGTCCCATTACTCATTAATGAATAATTCCACAAACATTATTCTTAGGCTTGACTTAACTTAGAACTTCTTATACATATCCTCTTTTCCCTTACACACTTGTCTATTTTTCTCATTTTTTTTCCTTTTTGAGTTGAGATCATTGTTTTGCCTGTGTGTCCCCACATATGATTATTGGATGACAAATGGGATGCTTATTTGAAATTAACACTAATGGCATTCCCAAAACTCAAATTGTTGAAATTATTGCTTATAATACTTACATGAATTGATATGTTTTTCTAAGTATTCTTAGGGCATTGAAAGCTAATGATTTAAAACAAAACACATGAATTTATAAAGGCTACCCTTCTTGTTAAAGGACCATCACATGCACATAATAGGAATATAAATAGGAAGCAAGTCTAGCTCTCATTTTTTTGGTCTTATGTTTAATGGTGGTGTACTTTTTGAAGATAATTCAAACCATGGTTTGGTCCCCAAACCTCTATGGAACAACCTTGAAATTTAAAAAAAAAAGAAATAATTGAAGTAAAGATAGTACTTAATATAAAAATTCGAGTTTTCCTTGAAAGGGTGATTTGGGAAATCTTCACCACAGGTTTTCTAGCCTAGTTTGTAGTGGATCAAGGTTTCGAGTGGGGCCATAGATATACTTATCAAGGCTATGAACACTTGGTTATCAATAAAATAATGTCCATTCCACTTCCCCCCTACACCAAATTATAAAATCTTACTCCTAGAAATGCCCATCAGTCAAACAGATCTAAAAAATTGAGAGTACTCAAATATAATTAAATTAATCACATGAGCTCACACACTGATGGTCTTCATGCATAATTATAGTCTAGTATGTCATTAGAAGTAAGATTTAATTATTATAGGTTGAGTATACTCCAAAAGGTCATTTTTAGCTAAAGTTGGTGTTTGAGTAGGAACTTGAGAATATGAATTTGTGAGGTACTCAAGAAACCTCCCCAATAGGAGTTACCATTTGTTATCACTTGGGCAACATGGCCCATTATTAGCCTGATAATGGGGACCCTTTTTTTAATTTTTGATCAAGTTAATTTAACTTTATTTAACCTTACCTTTACCTAATTATATTTTTTATCAATTTGAAGTCACCTAAGAGGATGGTCTTGGGGTTAGAGTGAAAGTAAGAGTTTGCCAGAGGTCCCCATATACATAAACTACTTTATCAATAACCTAAGAACTAGCTGCACACCTAATTTGATAAGTTACATACCCAACACTAATTTATGTTAAATACAAAGTCTACCTAGCCATGCTATTAGACACTTACCATGTACATAATTCATTAAGATGCATGCTCAATGGTAGTTTGTGTTAAACATTGAGTCTACCTAGCCATACTCCTAGGCATTAGATGCACACCTAGTTTGTCTAACCTATTTTAATGCTATTTTTTTTATCATTTTATCTTTAAATATTTTATAGTTAGGTTTCATTTTATTTTAAGATCATTCAATGGTTTATAATAATGAGTAAAGGGTCTTTATCTAGCCTCTTGATCGATCTTTACAGGATTCTCTAGCAAAGCTAGACCAAAATAACATGATGTCACTTTTATGATATCAAGAAGAACATCCCCAAACTTCCCAACAAAATATAATCATATTAAGACATGTTTCCCAAAGCTTAATCAATTCTTATCTCAGGTTTTGGCATGATCAACATGACTAACACCTATCAATCACAAACACACACTAAGCGTCAGGGTCCACCAAGTCACATGCCCACACACATCAAGTACTGAGTTTCATAGGATACATAAAGTCAATTCCAAGCTGCTCTAACATGCACAAGCCCATTTTGGCCAATAAAAATCAACCAAGTTATGTTGAACATAAAATGGTCTTTAAGGAGTAGGACAAAAGGCAAACAAGATGGTTTTGAATATTTGAGCCTCATGACCCTTATCAATGTGGGATAAATTTTGTCTTATAAAGTGAGCTTAACAATGGTCTCCAACATGCCACATAGTCAAGTAAGCCAATGAAAGTTAGATGCACACCCAAGAGGATGAATAGATAGTGTGTAGCGGTATCTAGTGAATATAAGGAGCCAAATGGATTGAGCCCAACATTGGAATCTACTTGGTTGGGTGATTAAATGAAAATTATCAGGTATCAGGAGAGATGGAAATATAAAAATAAAAATCAATCAACCTTGACTAAAATTATTATTGGTATAATGATGAATAAGACAAAAAATCATGGTTGAATAATAAATACCAATGTATATCTTAGTCACTCTCTACCATAGTAACTCAATATCATTAATGTGATCATGGGGACCTATGACAAATGGTGGGGTATGACATAACCAACAGAATACTCAAGACCTCAACTACATTCTTTACTGGCATTGAATGACACTCTCAATCATCATTAAATGTTGTAACTACCCCATTAGTGGGGAATTAAACTTGAGTTTCCATTTCCTTAGACTTACATGACTATTTAAGGTGGAATATTGCTAGGAAAAGAGATAGCTCATTATGTATTTAATAAAGGCACTTAGACCAGACCTTTCTCCATAAAACACTTTTTTATTGTTTTCCTTAGCTTAGTATTCTTTTTCTTTTGTTTTAAATCCTATTAAGCATGAAAATTTTATATGTAATGAAGGACTAATGTATTCTTCCATTACTATTAATCAACATGAATCATCTTGATATATTAAAACTATGGAAGTTTGATATCATTTTCATATGCATTATTTTATGGTGATATTTATTTTCTCCCTTCCTAGTTGTTTTACCTAGACTCATGTACCATAATTTAGTTGAAGTTATGCTTAGTATGGATCCTCAAAGGATTGGTTAGAAGGAGACACATTCAGTCAAAACCTTGCATTATTAACACCTTTTCAATAGGCCCCCCTTTACCTCTTTTCCTCCCCTTGATTTTGTTTTTTAAACAAGTTAGTTAATGTAGAGTATGTTTTTAGTATAAGAAATATGAAATTGAAATTAAATTTGATTTTTTTGTTTATCTTGTGTTATTCTCCATTATAACACTATGTCATGATTAAATGAGATGAAATATGGTAGAAATCCTTTTATCTTCCTCATTTGAATCTAAATGTATGATGATTTTTACATCTTAGTTAAATCTAACACACTTTATTTGTAAACAATGCCCCTTACATAGAATGGTTACAAATCAACCCATTGAGTGAAAGTTATCCTACCAAGACCTGGTACATATAAACCTTGGGGAAGCTATCCCCTCTCAAGACTTACTTTATTTTAGGAGAAACATAGCCTATAAAACCCTACCTAATTATTGTTGGGTCAAAAACACCACTAACAATATCAAAAAGTACTAGGTTTAGACCAAATAAATGATGAGATGATGACCGGTGCCATATTTGACTAGCAGAGTAATAGGATACTGATGGGTGATATATTTTTAACTAACAGAGTGAAAAGATATAAGATGGTGGGTGATGTGGTTAATCTAGTAGAGTGATATGTTACTAGTAAAAAATGATGGATGCTTGATAAAATAGAGTGATACGATGATAAAAATATGACAATGGGTGTTTTGTCTAATCTAACAGATTGATAGGTTATTAATAATATGATAATAGGTTTATATAAGAGTTTTGACTAAGGGAAATATGTCCTTGCAAATGGATTTAGCTAGATCAAGATCTAGACAACTTTATTTACTCAAGAAAATTGATGTGGACAAGTGTGTTTTTATTAGGTTATAAATTGGTGATGTGGATGTGGACTATGTCAAGAAGGGTGAATAGGAAATTTAGACTATGAGAAGACTATGTCAAGGGAGAGAGAAAAATCTTGGATGGATTGTAATTCGATAAATGCTTTATGAAAGCTTAGGTAAGATGATGATTATGACAAGATTCAACAATGTTGAGATGAATGATGGGGTTTTAAATAAGTAAATATGATTAGATCAAGGTTAATTATGATGAGGAGATGATATAATATTAGGGATGATAAGTGATAGGTCAAGCTAGAAATAGTCTAGTAAATATTTGGAAAAGTATTTTTGTTTACCCTAGGGTCATGTGGTTACTAGGTTTGCTTTATGTGTAGGTTTAAGGTATTCAAATAATATGGGTCTCAACAACACACAAAAAATAACAATCATGACACAAACCTAATTATAGTGGCTAATGTAAGAGTGCAACTTGACACCCAACCCACTAAATGAATTGTGATGAGGGGTGCCTAGTTTGGTGTCACCCAACCCTCTCTCATTGTCTATACCTAGTGAGTGAGTGATCTCCAAGAATGTTGTTTTAATTACCTTGGATGTTTTTGTAGTCAAGGGATCTTAATCTAATTTTAAATCTCTAATGGAGTCCCTTAAACACCTTTTGGTACATGGGGATCATGTCTATGTAGGGATTTTTTTATGCTTGCATGTTGGAGTGCTACCTCCTCACTCCATAGAATCTTGTATAGGGAGTTTTATTTAGCTTAGTGACAAGTGTCCCTAATAGTTATACTCTAATAGAACACATAGTGTGGTCTTATGCATGCTGATGAAATCCATGTCAGAATCCCTATAAGACTAAATCAAGTGTGTGGCTGTCAATTTTGAACTAGGAATTTGACTCAAGAGAGGATGGTTGGTATGGTGTTAGTTTCAAAATGAAAACAAAATGAAAGAAGCACACTAACTAGCATAACATATCTAGGCCTAGACACTAGGGAGAGCTTAGTTAACAAACATGAATAAAACAAAACTAAAATGCAAAAGAAACCTTCTTTTACCTCGTTTGGATTCTAAAATATGCTTGTTGTAGTGGCTTGCTTGGCTTGTGCTCATGAAGTCCTTGGCAATGGAAGCTTGGCTACCTCCATCTCTCCTTAGCACTTTTGGATTATGGCTTAGCTTGGCTTGAAATAAATCTAGCATGGTAACACTAGTTTCATGAATCTTTTGTAACCAATCCTAAATTATAACTTTGCATAATCATGTCTTAGAAATGATGTGGTAAGGCTTCCTATTTATAAATTTTTACAAATGTCTAGAGTCAACCTAAACCATCCATCTCAGGATTGAGGTGTGTGGATAAGGATTAATTTAATTTTTGGAATTAAGTTTATAATTATACTCACCATGACATTGGAAGGAAGGGAATTTAATAGGAATGGAGGGCATCATAGAAGGAATTAATGAGGCATGGAGGGCATGAATCCTGATATTTGTGGCATTTATGGCCTAGGGATGTCTTCCCAAGAAATGAGGTCACCTAATGATGTAGATATTCCATATTTATTTCCAAAAAAAATTTTCAACAATTTTCCATGGAATTATTAATTATGCCTTGATTTGGGTTAATTAGCTCTTAAACATGTTTAAGCACTTTGTGCACAAATTACTCAAATTGATCATAATGCCTTATTATTAGTCCAAAATTTAATTGGATTGGAATTGGAAGGCAATGTCAGATGTGTTGGATCCATTATCTCATTTAGGAAGTTATCAATAATAAATAACAAAGGCACATGTCTTGTGCAAGATATTTGATAGGAAAGATCAATCCAAAGCACCGAGGTGCAAAATTGGCATTTTGACTCGAAATGATCTAATCAAAGTTAGCTAGCCTATAAATTACATTACCCCATTTAATGATACCCTAACCAAAATTGGCACTTGAATATATCAAATTTTAACTCATTTAGCATGTTTTAGTGTTTTTAGGCTAAATTGTACATTTTAGGTGGAAATTGGCTAAAACCCAGATTGGAGGTTATCGATGGCCAAATTTAGGTGTCTACAGTTTGCCCCTATTTGAGAAGATGTTTCAAACTATAGGCAAAGAAATGTTTTCTCAAATAATGAGAGATGTCCTATATGCCAAAAAGAAGATGATTAAATAACAAAGCTCCAAATGGTTTTGGGAAGCTTATGATGATGCCCCCTTGAGTGAGTGGTCATCACATATGTTGATGGATGGTCCCTTGAATAGAAATAAGAAGAAAAGTAGAAGTAACCTATGGTTGAGATTAATATAAATAAGAAAATTATTGCATACATTGATGTGAAAAGGATGTTAATTTGCTTAAAGGCAGTTATAATTAGGAATAAAAGTCAAAATAATGATTTGCCCATAGGCGGTTATAATCATGAAGTGGACCTAGATTGGATAAAACTAATGATGCCCTTGTTAGGGATTATTAACAAGCATAACTCAAATATATAACTTGGAATATATATTAAAGATGAGTAGGCATAAAATGATGAAAGAGATGGATAGAAGAATAAGATTGATCAATAGAAAATGATTTAGTTGTACCTACCAACAAAGAGATGTTCATCCTTTTTAAAAATGATACAACTAGAATGGTTAATGAGTTGATTTGATTAAGGGTGGGATGGAAGGATTTACCAATGTGCCAAGGAAAAACTTCCATGGATCCATTTATTATAGACCTTCTAAAGCTAATTTTTGTTGTAGCATGTGATGGTAGGCATCATGACAGAACACCATGAAGACTCGACCAAAAAATGCATAAGGACTGACTCCTGATATCTGATATCCAAATGAAAACAATGTACCAATGATAAAAACCATGATAATAATGTTGATGTATGAATATGGATATACTCAAGAATAATGTGTGCAAGGAATCACCTAATGAACACATATATATTGAGTCAAGGCAATAGTGCTAAAAGCAAACAAACAAGTAAGTGAACAAACAAACAAATAAATAACCTAAAACAAACAAACAAATAAAAAGATTGAAAACAAATGCAAAAGAAAACATCCTAAAAATAATAATGCCTCAATAAGGTAGATTAAGGATAACTAACTAGGCTTAGATAGGACAAATATTTTTGGATTTTTTGAAATGTTATGAATGTTTTTGAAATTTTGAGGTATCTTAACTTGATTGAGAATGACAAGATATCTACTCATAAAATGACAAGAGAATTTGGCTTAGGTTGCTCATAAAATGATGAGTGTATGGAAAAGGGACTAAGGTAACCTCAACATGAATTGAGCATGACCCACATAGTCCTAAAATGACCTCAAGTCACAGTAATTCCATCCATAGAAAAGGTGAGAAAAAAAAGCTAGGTCCCAACAAATTCTCAAATTTGACAAATGGCCAGTCAAATGAAAATAATGATGGCAAAGTGATACAAAAATGCATGATAAACAAATGTTACCCCTAATTTTCCCATAGGTGGTTATAACTAGGATATAATTACATAGGTCAATGATAATAATTTTACCATAGGTAGTTATAATTAGTAGCAAGACTAGTGAGACATTGATTTGCCCATAGGTGGTTATAATCAGGCTCACATAAAAAAACTTGATACATGATGGAAAATGAAAGATATCTTGCCAGATCAACTATCACACTAATTTCATATACTATCATTGAAACAAGGATTGGATTTATTGTTTAAACATGATCAAAATCCTCTCACAAAAGGTACAAAAAGAACCAAATAAACCAAGATAAAAATACGATTGGGTAGGATGACTAAAAATAGGCTTTGGTCTAGATAGGAATGGAATGATATGATGGTATTGCATTAATTTAGGATAATGATTGGCTAGATAGATTAGATAAAATGGTAGTAAGGATGCCCCCAAGTGATGGGGTGAATGGCTAGGTATGTGACAATGGAAAATAGGCATATGTAACAATGGAAATGACATGGCAATGTGAAATGGTATGGTACATGTTTTTGGCTTGGGTTTGGTTTTTGATTCTATTGTTCTTGATGATGGGTAGATGCCAATCTTAATCAAAAAATGATATAAATATAATACTTGATCATGTTAATTGCTAGCCCATACCTCATTTTAATAGTTGCTCTTTCAAGAACTACCTATAGATTTGGTTGTCAAGAATGCTTTTATGATCTTCATTGGTCATTGATTTTTATTTTGTCAAGCATCGAGACAAGGTATCTTTGTATCCCCTACAAAGGAAAGTGTGGCCATGGATGGTAAACAAGGAAAAATAATGGATGGTAGGTTTGATTGTGAAATAGAATGGTAGATGATAATGGAATGTATAATGGTGGAAAAATAAATTAAGATCGGGACATTCAATCACATGTAATGTTATTGATGCCAAATTCAACATAACTTTGGTTGTGGCAGGGCTGAAGACTTATTCTCTCAATAGGACCACTATATTTTTCTATTGTTTGATCTTGAGAGTAGCTACCATCTGATTAGGATGTATATTGGAAGCTATTTTGATTTGATCTTTGATTTTGTCTTCATCAAGTAGTGAATAACTTTTATGCTCAGATATTGGTGCATCAAAGATGTTTTCACCAATAAATTTGTCTTGATTGTCTCATAGCACCTTTGAAAAGGTTTCACTAAGGAATGTTGACTTTTGAATTTGATTATCTTCTAGCGATTCTAAAAAAGTTTCACTAGAAGAAGCCGAGTTCTAACTTTGATTGTCCCGTAGCACCTTTAAAAAGGTTTCATTAGGAGAGTGTTCTTCTACCATATGAATGTGGTCTTTGCCTCCTTGCTCTTCTTCAACTACTATGTCACCATAGATGTAGTTCAATAAAGTGTGATTCTATTGATCCCAATCAACACTTATGGGAGATGGAATGTCAATGATATGGCTATTTTGGTTGATGATAATGGCATATGGAATGGTAATGGAATAGGGAGAGACTGCACAATCCTTGTAGAAGATACTAGGATAACTTGTGTTGAAGCTGAAGTATTCATCCTAAAAAACTATAGAAGGATCATAAATGCATTCAAATTGATCTGTAAGGCATGTGTAACCAATGTTGTAACAACCATGAAAACATTCTTTTTTTGAATCTGATTCTAACTCAAGGGACTCTGAATCTGATGTTGATTCAGATTCTAATGGTAAATCTAATATCCATTCAAGAATAAAACCTAAATATAAATCTAATTCTTCATTTGATGGGTAATCTATTACAATGATGTCTTATTGAATATTTAGTTTTAGACAAGTAACAGCCTGTGATGGCATAAGCTCCACAAAAATTGGTTTGTTAGAGTGGGACTCCTCTAGGATGGGAAAAATTTCAAAAGATAACTCCTTAGAGACTAGCTTGTCAATAAGAGGCTCTTAAAAAATAGGCACATGTTTGAGGTAATGATTTTACCAAAGACAATTATAATCATTAAGAAGTGACTCAGTAAAGACTTGCTCGTTAGAGTGAGACTCCTTGACAACTAGTATAGGATCATTAGGAGATTCATCATAGGTTGACTTATCAAAAATGGTTGATTATAAAAAATCTTGGATTGGTTGGTTTTCTTGGCCTTGGTTTCCAATGAGTTAGAAAATACCAATTTTTAACATATCTTGGTCTTCGAATGCTTGGATCAGTTGAGGTTTGGTTGGGATTGGTACTAGATGAGGAATGGCTTATCGTTGGATAATGGTAGGGAATTAGGGGGCATGATTTCTTGCACAAGATAAAAGACAAAGTCCTAAGATGGTAACGATAGGGTGGTGTGGAGCATGATTTCTCACATAAGCTAAAAAACTAGGTCTTAGAATGATGAAGGGGTGTTGTGGATCTTGATTGCTCACACAAGCCAAAGGATGAGGTCTTAAAATGATAATGGTATTCCTTGGATATTATGGAGCTTGATAGCTCATATAATCCAAAGGAAGGTTTGGGGTAGATGATGATTAGATAATAAAAGGATGTCATGAAACTTAATTGCTTTCACAATCCAAAGCATCCAAGTCTTCCTCATAAACCATATCATCCCAATCATGAGTTGGCTAATAAGTTAGTTCTTGACTGTGCTCCATGTACTGATTATTGCAAAGAGGGTATGGATCCATAGCCCAAACAATATTATCTATAGTTGGGTATTCAAAGTCCTCCTCATAAGCCTTTTCATGCCAATCAAGGCCTCAATTTGGATTTTGTGGATTTTGACTATGTTCCCCATATGGAATATTGTAGGAAGAATAATAAAAATCCTTAGAAAATATTTCTCTATAGGGGTTCCTAGTGGGATTTTGTGTAGCAATTATATAATAAGTTGGATTATACATGACTCCATCATAAGTGTAGTGAGACATATCTGCATAAATGATGAAAGCTCTAAAATAAAAAGGCTTAGATTTCTACAAACTCTAAAAAACTTTGTCCAACAGACAAATGGTTCAAGCTTAGTCTAACTTGGTCAAAAGGTGGAGCTATATCTCCAATGTGGTCTGAAGGTGGTGTTGTATCTATAAAATTATTTGTGCTAAGACTTGGCATAAAATAGTCTAATATCAAATATCTAATGTCAAATGTCATACGCACAAAAGGTCAAGTGTCTGAATAAAAATCGATATGTCAAAGGTCTAGGTCAAAGTGTTCCAAACAATGTCTAAACTAGGAAAGGGAAAAGTTGAGTTATTAGGTCTTTTGTCCAAATTCAGAGTTAAAATATAGGCTTAAACAAATAGGAATATGTTAGGACTTTTGGCCAAATGACATCAAAATCTAAACTTGAAATAAAGGGTTATGTGATTTGATATAATCTAATAAGTTTGGAAACAACTTTGACATAAACCCGACACATGGAATCAAACATAAACATGATTAATTGGCATAAGGCATAAGACAAAAGGCTCTTTAATATAGGCTATGTTTATCCCAAATAAAAACATAAACAATGATGGGGATAGGCTTTAAACAAATAAACCATTAATATTTTTCAAATTTAGGTAATCAATTAACTAAAGTTATGAAACCCAAAAGAGAAAGATCTATGTATTAGCCCCATGAATTAAGACCTAAAAAAAAATCAATCAATGTTTGAATCCAAACTTGGAAAGGCTAATTGAAAATGCAATGTTGAAAACTAGGATTAGACCAAACAAGCTAGACAAGATTGGACAACATAATGGCATAAGACAAAGGTCCAAATGGTAGACATGAAAAAATGGTTTTTGGCACAAGGTGAAACAAGTCTTGAAATAAATTGAGAATCCTAACAATGAAATCATGCTTGAATGATGTGATTGATTTGATGCTTTAAAAGACTCAAAGGCAAAATGGTTTTAACATGTTTTGGGCAACATAACACTACCCTCCTCAACTCAAATACATTGTTTTGTCATGGATTATGAACAAAAAAAAAAGTTTTAGTCTCAAAACATACCAAGAAAAAATGACCAAAATACACTAAGTATAATCATCCAAATTCTAACAAGGGTATGGAAATGTGGGTTTGATTAAACTATCAAGCTTTCAAACATTTCTAGGGGAATCAATTACACAATGACTTTCACATCAAACAATGTAAAAGAAAAGGATAGAAATTGGGTGACTATGGTATTGGCTAGTTGTAAAAAGGTCTAGTCCTTTTTAAAACCACTTCATCCTATTGTTCACTTAGTGTAGTGTGTTATCCAAATATAGATACGTCTCGTGTGCAACTTAGAAGGAGTAAGTGAAGTCAATACCAAGATATGAAACCCTGGGTCAAATCTTCCCTAAAGATCTCATGAGAGGTAATGACATCCCTCTTGCAAGCCCAGATGAATTGAAATGAAAGACATAAAAATAAATACTTTAGGGTCATTTTCAAGGTCACCCAAACTTTGACGAGTTTTTGGGGAGTGCTTTAGATGACATTCTTTCTAAGCCTTGGACTAGGCTATTTGTAATAGGAATGGAACTTTTGATTCCAAAGGTTCCCTAAAGGGGAAAAATAGAAGATCATATATGCAACACCCCTCTCTTTTTTAAACAAAATTAGATCAAACAACTATTGAAGACAAAAATGATAAGTGAATTCAATTTTAAGCCCAAATGAAAGATTTGGTGGTGTTCATTTGACCCCTTGGTCTTACGATTGTGAACTTTGAAAACATTAATTTAAGCATCTAAATTTTTCATTAATCACCAAAAAAATTTTCCTAATTCATTTTAAAATCATTCCAAAGATGTCTTAATATCATGTTTTAATAAGTTCTAAGTCTGCTAGTTACCTATCTACCCTTAAGGCATCACCCCAAAAGAAAATATGTTAGATTCAAAACATTTTAAATATATTTTAAAATTTTTGTGAAAAATATATGAAACTTGAAGCTAAAATAATGTCAAATTATGAAAATTTAAGAGAAAACACGTGGTTTTAAAAAAAAACATCTAAAATAGAGTCCATATGATCCCAAACCAAGCATTTTAAAATGGCCTATTAGCTCTCATGTTTGTGTTTTTAAGAAAAACATAGTGACCAACATAGGTTCTATAACTGACATTGGTTACACTTACTAAATGATGATGGTTATCTAATCGACATCAGTTATACCAAAAGTGATCGATGATGGCTATTCTAATAAATGGCAGTTTTACTAATCGACGTCAGTTACTGTGTAAACCTGTGACAAAAAAATGGCAAAACAAAGTTAGAAAATCAAATTATGAAAGTTGTAATGATCCAAATGAAGATTTTAAAGTTTTAGAATGATCTTGTTCATGTGTGGGATGCATTTTATCCCACTAGGCATGCTATATGTGAACTAGGAATTTGACTTGAGAGAGGATGGTTAGTATGGCGTTAGTTTCAAAATTAAAATAAAATGAAAGAAACATACTAACTAGCATAAAATGTCTAGGCCTAGACACTAGGGAAAAATTAGTTAACAAACATGAATAAAACACAAAAATAAAATGTAAAATAAACCTTCTTTTACCTCCCTTGGATGCTCCAAAATGCTTGTTGTAGTGGCTTGTTTGGCTTGTGCTCATGAAGTCTTTGGAAATGGAAGCTTGGCTACCTTTATCTCTCTTTGGCACCTTTGGCTTATGGCTTGGCTTGGCTTATAATCAATTCAGAATGGTAACACTAGTTTCATTAATCTTTTAGAAATAATCCTACATTATAACTTTTCATAATCATGTCTTAGAAATGATGTGGTAAGGCCTCTTATTTATAGTTTTTTGTAAATGTCTAAAATCAACTTAAACTATCTATCTCATGATTGAGATGTGTGGCTAAAGATTAATTTAATTTTTGGAATTAAGTTTATAATTATCCTCAACATAACATTAAAAGGATGGGCATTTAATAAGCATGGAAGGCATTGATGAGGCATGGAGGGCATCATGGAAGGCATTGATGAGGCATGGAGGGCATGAATCCTGATATTTGTGGCATTTATGGCCTAGGGATGTCTTTCTAAGAAATGAGGTCACCTGATGATGCAGATATTCCATATTTATTTCCAAAATAAACTTTTTAACAAGTTTCTATGAAATTATTAATTATTCCTTGATTTGGGTTAATTATCTCTTAAGCATGTTTAAGTACTTTGTGCACAAATTACTCAAATTGATTCGAATGCCTTATTATTGGTCCAAAAATTGATTGGATTGGAATTAGAAGGTGATGTCAGATGCATTAGATCTGTTATCCCATTTAGGAAGTTATAAACAACAAATAACAAAGGCATGTGTCTTGTGCAAGAGATTTTTTAGGAAAGAGCAATCCAGAGCACCTAGGTGCAAAATTGGCATTTTGAATCAGAATGATCTGATCAAAGTTAGTTGGCCCATAAATTTCATTACTCTATTTAATGATACCCTATCCAAAATTGGCACTTGAATATATCAAATTTCAACTCATTTAGTGTGTTTGTTTTTAGGCTAAATTATGCATTTTGGGTGAAAATTGGCCAAAATCTTGATTAGAGGTTATCGATGGCTAGATTTAGGTGTCTACATCAATTCCACACCATGTCACCTCATATAAAATATTTTTTTGAGGTTTATTAATAGTTTATGATCCCCAAGCATCACCATATAGATTCAAGGGAAGAACATACACCATCGTAGCCTCATGTAACAAATATTTAGAAAAAAGTAAGCTAAATTAACTTCAAATTCAAAAAAGTGAGTCAATTAATTAATCTGATTAATATATATCAAAACCATTTTAAAACTACAAGTCTTTGACAAGTGGCCTACAATATAGATTGTTGTAATTTTAAAATTGGCTCTTTGAGTGTAATCTATGAATAAATTTTAGATCAAGTACAAGTTATAAATAGAATGATGTCATATATTAGAGTATAAATGCCATTTTTACATAGTCCAATTTCATGGATGCACAAGTGAAAGATTGCTAAAAACAAGGTTAGCCTAGGAAATAATTTTACAACATAGAAAGAGAATGCCATGGCTAGATAAAAAAATTCATAGAATTAAAAACATGATATTGTAACTCATAAAAAAATTTAAAATCATAAAGTTATACTTGAATGATTTAGTGACTGAATTTGATGATGTCACATTTATTCTTTGAAATATCATAGTTTCATAGTTGTGAGATTGCACTTGCATGTAGAAAACTAGAGATAAACAAAGTTGTAGGATATAATGATAAAGTCATGGGTTTCAAACTCAATTTCATAGTTATATAGCCATGATTTTGTTCCTATCAGAACAAAGACAAAAATCCTACAAAAATATGATTGGTATGCCTAAAAATTGATTTAGCTTGGTGTTCTTATGTTGTCAAAATTACAAAAGAGACATAGAGACTTAGGCTATTAATTTGAAAAACAAATCTAAAAAAAAATTATGTTATATATAATTATTCTGATTACCTTTAGTATTTGATTATCAGGTTTATAATATAATATTATAGGATTAAAATTAATAAATGATACTTATACAAAAGAATGAGATAATAGATTTGAGTTTTGACATTATCTTATAAAAATTAGGATATATAATGTTGTGTTTCTTTTGCTTAATGTTTTGCCTCTATAGTTCAATGTCATGGTTCTATATCCATGATTTTAATCCTATCACAAATTGAACGTAGGTAGAAACAAAGCTATGGGAAAAGGTAATTATGTTTCACCTACAAAGCTCAATGATATGATTTTGTAGCTATGAGTTCATTCCCATAGAAATTAGATAACATAAATATACAAGGCTATAGTTAAAATTAACAATGTCACAGCTATAGATCTCTATGTCACAATTTTATAGACACAGGTTTGAACTTGCACAAACAATAGATAGAAAAATATGAAGTCATGGTTTATTTTAACAAAATCACGTACTAATTAAGCAAATTTATGAATAAAAAAAGTTATTTTTCATAGATAAAATAGTCAAATCAAATGGTTAGCCTAGACTGTGACTATCAAATTTGATGGTTTTAGATAATGTCACGACTAGAAGCTACAACGTTGCATTTTTAGTGAATGATCTCATGGTTTCCCAAAGCAATGTCATGCCACTTTATGGAAACATCCAAACAAAAAAATTTAGGATCTCAACCTCAAATTTGTATTCCAATTAGTCTTACAGGATTAATAATAAATCAAATAAGGTCACCCACTGTAGTTTCCATTATGAATTAAGGTTAATTTGAGTTTGATAGTCAAATGTAAATAACACCAAATAACATGACAAATAACTAAAAATATACTTCAAATTCTCACTAAAAACCTAATTTGGAAAGGAAACAAATTGTATACAAAATAATGATTGAAAGAAACATAATATACCTTAATATAATCAAGTAATTTACCTCCAAATGTAAGGATGTGGCCCAAATTTTGACAAGATGATTGCAAACAATATGTTGGATTACAAGTAGAAGAAGCTCAAGACTTGAAAATGGAGATGAAGTAGATAAATTGGTAGCACGTAATTGCATATATTCTTCTTGGCTTGTGGATGGAGGAAGAGTGGTTAAATAAAAGGCGGTGAGAGGAATGGATGGCCAGATATGATCCAAGTTGGATTCAAACCAAGGGAAGAGAATATTTGAGGATTTAAATTTTCTTATGGGAGGGAGACTTGTTTAATATCCAAGGAATTAAAAATTCCTCAGAAATTCTTGGAAGATATGGTGTGGGGATCTAGGAGAGTATTATAGTATTATAGATATATTTAGCCTAGTTAATGAGGGTTAGGTGAAGGATTAGCTATGGGGTTTGTAGGAGAAATTAGTGGATGTAGGTGGGATGGAATTTTAAATTCGAAAATAGAAGATGATTTGATTAGTGGCTTAAATAATGGTGTGATGATATGATTAATTGACATGTAGGAAGTATAAGGTTAGTATGGTAAAGGGGTATGTCAGGGATATTTAATTATTTACTAGGAAGAATTAATAATAGATTAAATAGATTAATTAAAGGATTAGTAAATGTAATGAGTATAATTTTAGGTGATTTTAGACGTAGTAATGGAGCAAGCAAAATTAGGTGTATACACTTCCATTATATTTTAGAGTATTACATTACATCTCATAACTAGGAATGCAAAGCTAGTACTCAACACAACACTTTCACATTGAATCAACACTTTATAAGACCATGTTGAATTAAAGATGGGATATCCAAGGCTGAAATAAGATAAAAAATGAAACTCTAATGGCCACATAAATAAGGTTCTAAGTCTTCAAATCTACATTTCATGTTGTAAGGGATAATAATCCAAGAGAGTGGTACTCACTTCCCAACCATTATATCATCATCACATGAGAACCAAATCCCTTCATATCATATCCATCACTAATAAAAAATGCACACATGTTATCAACAACCAAAAATATCTTTGGAGATAATATACTAATGATATTAATATACAAGCCCATAAATGTGACATATACGTGAGCCACCAATAAACATCATTTTCACAATACAAGAAAAGGGTCTTGAGGGAAAGGAGGCTCACTCAAGTTAAGGGACATAGGATTGAGTCCTTAACTAAGGTCTATAATGATCACCCCAATACCAAAATAATGAGTAGGAGTAAAGGGGTCACCTTAAGTATAAAACTTCTTTAAGAATGCACTTCTTCATATCCAAATTTCTCAACACAATACACACATACACCCATTTTTCCAAATTTCCCCCAAAAAAAAAGAAAAACATGTATAATAACATTCGAACCCATATTACTTTATTCCTTCACCAAAAACAACTAAAAATTCATGAAACTTAATGGTGGAGTTGTTACATGGGTTGTCCATATAATACCCACTCCTCACCCATAATAAGCTTATCAAAATAAAAAAAAAGTGATAACCACCCCTAAAATTAATGCACATGAGCTAAAACTTGGACATGAACACAATATTCATTTTTATTATAGAAAATAATCCTAAAACCAAAAAAAACATATAGGAAACTCTCTTCCCAAAGCCACAAAACACTTCAAAATCCCCATAGTTTTATGTCTTAGAAGACATAATTTTTAATTAAAAAATGTACAAATAAAATACTACTTCATACACATTGAATCATTCACTTACACTCATTAAAATAATTAAAATTAAATTTATTACAAGGGAAGATGGCCTACCTCAAGCTCTTTCCAAAAAATCCCTCTTGTACCGAGCTACAAGTTCTCTCTAACCCAAAACCAAATGTAAGAAGTAATTCTTTAACTAAAGTAAGAATATTTGTATATGAATAAAACTCCATTTTTTTCCCCATTTAATCTCCCTTTTAAAAGTGTCACTCCATCTCTTAACAAGGCATATACTTATTTTATACAATCTTACTCAATACGCTTACACTTCTTACTTATCAAAACCTTACATCACTCTTCTCTAGGCACTTAACAACCCCTTTTCAAAAAAATAACAAATAACTTTTCAAGTATGAATTTTGAGACTTAAAGAGTCCAAAAAGACTTCCTTTCCCTCTAAAAATCTCACCTAACCTAACCCCTATGACCCTAGGACTTAGAAAAGTTACCACTTATCTTATTCATCCTCAAGAAATACATCCAAATCCCAAATCCAAATTTAGATTCATGATAATATTTTTGGTTTACTCAACCCACCCAACATATACCTTTTATCATTTTAAGATCTTTATGACTAGTCAACATCACAATGAAAATGAGGGGTTTGATAATAGGAAATCGAATGATTACATGACACAAGGACAACACATCACACTGAACATGGCACACACTAAAGACATACTTGTCACTTTATTTAAATATATTATAAATAATATGATATCAATATTAAAGAAAAATAAAACATAAATAAAATTACATGTTTCAACCACATATAAACAACATAGTGCCACATTTATAAGGTTAGGACTAAGATGGACTATTATAAATCATAATTAGGAGTTATTTGTCCACTAAAATTTATGTTGTGTATTTTCTCCCACTCCCTTGGCCACCTATATCATTCATACTTGATTTAAAAAATAAAAATCCATCCAATATAGAAACCTCTAATAAACTACTATTCCCAATGATAAGTAAGTGTTAGTAAGGTAATGAATCAATAAATGCATATGAAATATAATAATAATAATAATAATAATAATAATAGTAAGGATAAAATACTATATATTTTCCATCACATATAACATCATATCTAATAAATAAATATCATATAATCATGCACTATAGAAATAATGGTCTCAAATATCAAAATTAACCAAACACTCCTAAATCTTAATAAATCATGTCAATATGAAACCAAATAATCAAGAGTCTAAAAAACCATATCCATTTGATTTTGAATATTAGAGTAAACCAAGTAATCAATAGATCTCATATATATCTACACTATATCAACTTTAAACAATATGATAATAAGACATCTTATCACTAATCAAATATGTCCTAGGCACAACATGCCAAAAAAAAAAAAAAGATTCATTCATTCTATTGAATAATTTACATCCATCAATAAAAAAAATAGGTTATTAATTACTTAAAATAGTTTTATAGTATCATTTCCATAGCCATGCATTATGTATCTATCAAGGTAGTAACAATTATGACAACTTGCAACAACCCTCACAAGAAGCCACCAATCCAACAACATGTCTTCCCATAACCATGCCTTTGTAAACATCAAATGTCAAAGGAACCTATTACGTAGCCAAAATAAACATCCTAATTTAGGATTAATGTGACATATGGTCTCCACTATGGTTATAGATCCTTCCAACACACAATTCAAGCATGAATACATCATTTACACTTCATAGTAAAAAAAGCTAACAAAGAATATTGTTGTATAATAGGAGTGATGTTACATCCCTATCTCATTATTAAAATATCTTCCTCAATGTGATATTAATCATAACATGATTCCCAATGTCAAAATGTATTAATATAATTGAATTACTATGTCAACATGGTAATAAAATTTTTAAAGATTGATCCACAAGAAATAAATTATGTTGGAAAAAGAAATACTAAATTTAATTCTAAAAAAGGGGAAAACATAGTAACTATGGACATACTATCATTTCAATCAATAAGGAAGGACTTAAGTTTCATGTTTTTAATCACATAACTACTAAAAAAGGTCAACACATTTTTTTTTAAAAGCACAAATATTAATAATTTTAATAGAAAAAATAAATTATGTACAATATTTATATAATTTCCATGAATAATCAAACTATTCTATAATCTAAATCAATGATTTACACCCTAAAGTAAAAATAGTCTCTCCATTATTTCCAAAATCATCACCACTTTTAAGCATTCAAAAATTTCATTTAAGGTTAATGCTTCAAAATACAATTCTTTAAATTATAGATATTATTCATTTTAAACAAGGCATCACATGACAATAAATTTTTTATCCAAAATCATTAATTAATCAAGTAGAAACTAGGTACATGCAATATATTAGTCAAGATAATTATCTAAAATGATTCCATACGTAGTGCTCTAGTGTCATGAAATATTTGTTTTGATTTCACAAGCATTTCACATTGGAAATTTCATTTTTATAAATCCTTAACCAATGATGTTATGATCTTAATGCTAAATCAATCATAATGAAACTAAAAAATAACACAAGGATAAAAAACAACACATAACCATCCTATTCCAAGAAAATATTAACACTAATGTATTTAATTAAATCCAAGCCCAATAATATTACTCATTATGATAAGCCATTAATATTTAAAATATGAAACATAACACTAAGCCTTATTCAAATAATTTCCATCCAAAAACCCAATGTTTCATAATAAAGGGTTAACATAATATAAGGGAAGGAGGAGACTCACAAGTGAAGATGTATAGAATCATAACACTCAACATACACATAAAATAACAAGGTTTACATCCAAGCAACCAATACTAGGTTTAAGGGTCTAATAGGCTCATAAAAAACAACACACCATAATACTGAGTTTTAAGGGCATGGAAATCTCACATTAGTTAGGTGCCAAAGGACCCCATGCTAACTAATGTCTTAGAAAGCTCACTCTAAAACCAAAAGAAAATGAGGAGTAATACAATAATGTAATATGAATAAAAATAAGTATCATGAATGTAACATGAGTAAAAATTGAAGATATACATAATAAAAAAACTCAACATATCCATAACATAACAAGGCTTACATCTAAGAAACCAATACTAGGTTTAAAGGTCTAACAAGCTTATTAAAAACAACACAACACCAAGATTTAGGGGCCTAAAAATATCACCTTAGTTAGGGGACCAAGGAGTGTACCTAACTAAGGGCCTAGGAAGCTCCCTAAAATCAAAATAAAATGAGAAGGAACACAACATGAAAATATGAATCAAAACAAGTGGTATCAATGAAACATATTGACATCAACATAGTAGCCAACTATGTATTCAACTACTCCCAAAATTCAAAAGACACATCCTTCCTCCAAAACAACCACCAACTATATAAGAATACTCCACCAATCCACCATCACAATACCTTAAATATAATCACCAAGTCCTTCAAAAACACACCTTGATTACTTTATAAAAAATTAAAATATAATACGAACTAAGGATAACTTTTACTATTGAAAATTTAAAATTGTGAACCATATTTATGATAGTTACTATGGTAGGTAAAGGCATCATAAGCAAAATTCTTAACTAATAATCATGTAAAGTGATTTTAAATTCTTGGAGTTTTGATATTTATTGGGAAAGTAATTATATTTTTGTTGCATAGCTCGCATGGTTTAATGAAGGATGGTAATTTAGGGTTTGTAATAGAATTAGTAGTGAAATAGATAGGGATGAAATCATTAGGTACTTGAGATACATTATGAAGGGTGGATTAAGGTTGGGGGAAAATGCAAATAAATGGTTATACCCACTAAAAATAAAACTCAAACCACCTGATATAACTATAATTTTATAGGTAATAGTACCCATGACCATCATAATTTTAAACTTCAAAAATATTCTTAGACCTCCTAAAACATACCTCAATCCTCTCAAGGTCCTCCATAGACATATTATAATCCTCCTTAGACCTATAAAATGACTCATTAATTATCCCAATAAAACTTCTTACACCTCCCAAAATAAGAATAAGGACAAGTGGATTTCACGGCTCAGTTCAAGCCCAATAATGAAATGAGGTTGGTTTTAAAAAATTTCCCATACAAGTTCCCACTCTAGCCCTAGATATCGATCCATAACCCAAAACCAAAAACTCCCCCATACCCACACAAATATGATAAATATTCATAGTAATAATATACAAGAAACATGGGATCCATTCCTAGGGTTGATCATATCAGTAGGACTCATTCCTCGTTAGATGTCTGATGGGTTAATTAATTTGGTGGTAGAGACAATCTTTCAATGTAGCCTTATGTCAATCGAGTGTTTAATGTAATGTTGGTTAGGGTCAGGCATGAAACTTGTGTTTAATGCAATAAGGTATGTTTTGGGGATATGGCATGGAAGGTATCCATAACCACTTTATCCCCATTAGATGTTTGGTGGGTCCACTACTTTGGTGGTGAAGGTGGTCTTCTGACATAGCCTCAAATCAGTCAAGTGTTCACTGTGACATTGGTCAAGGTCAGGCATGAAACCTAAGTTTAATGCAATGAGACATGTTTTGGGGTTGTGACATGAAAGGTATCTATAACCAATTTTAGCTTGATGGGTTTACCCTAGTGGTTGAGAGCTGAGCACTATAAAGGGGAGTTTTAAAGATCCATTCTTAGGGATAACCATATTATTAAGACTTGTTCCTTGTTAGATGTCTGATGGGTTAGCTGCTTTGGTGACATAAGTAGTCTTCCAACATAGCCTCAAGCCGATTGAGTGTTCAATGTGATGTTGGCTAGGGTTAGGCATGAAACTTGTGTTCAATATGATGAGGCATGTTCTAGGGCTACAATATGGAAGGTATCCATAACCACTTTTCTCCTTTTAATGGGACTAATGTAAAGAGTAATACTATTGAAATAAATAAAGAGGTTAAGTGGAATCCTCTAGCCCCATGTTGGTTCAAAATTAACTTTGATGGGGCATCTCATGGAAATTTGGGTGCTTCTAGAGCCAGTTGTCTTATTATAGATTGTAGTGGGTCTCTAATTAGAGCAACCTCTAAAAATTTGAAAGATAATATGAATAATGAGGCTAAATATCAAGCTTTGGTTTTTGGCTTGGAATTAACATTATAGTGTGGTATTTCAAGGATCCAAATAGAAAGGGATTTGATTGTCATCCTTTTGGTTTTAAAGAATTTTGTCGCTCCTTCTTGGAACATTGACAATATTCTTGATAGTGCTTGGGAAAGTGTGGGATGTTTTAAAGAATGGGAAGGTATCCATTACTACAAAATTTTTAACTCAATAGCTAATTTTTTGGCTATGGTATTGATAAAAATATTTCATTTATCATGGATAATCTTAAAGGGGCTTGGGAAGATTTTTTAGGGTATACGAATGAATTATTCAATGTCTAAGCTTTGCTTGGGGGCCATTATGGCTTGGTTAATTGTATGTGTTGTAGAGATGGTGGCATATCTTAAGCATGTGCTATTGATGAGATGTGGATATGGAAGCCTATTTTGAGAGGCTTCCCTACCTCCTTTATTCCCCAATTTGCTTTTTAAATTAATGTATGTTAGTATCCTTTCAGCATTCCTATGAAGTGATGGATTTAAGCTTGGATTTTGTGCTTGGGTTGCCTAAAATTCTAGGAGGGAGTAGCATAAGGGAGATGTCTTTCTATGGGACTACATCTAGTGCTCAGTTAAATAATATTTTATGGGCTCCTTCAGATGATGTCTTGTATGCCATTTACTTTAGTTTGGGTGAAGATTTTTTAGGGAGAAACATATTCAGTAGGGTCAACTCAGATGTGGTAGCTCTCTTTGTTTCTAATCTCTTGGAGGTTGTGAAGGACAAGGCTTTGGTGAATCAAATGTTGGATTTTTTTGTGGCACCCTTATATAGGCCTGGCCTTGAAGATAAAGTTGATGATTTTAACACTGGTCCCTTTCAAGTGTTTCCTTTCTCAGGTAACCATGGTTTTGGTTTTATTCCCATTACAATATTTAGAGATCTTGAGTCTATATTTTTTAGGCTTATGAATTATGTCAAGGACCTAGAACCAAAAATGTGTCACCCTTTGGAGGTTTTTATCAGTTTACTATATCCCCTCCATGGGTGGAGGTTGAATGTCTGATCGTAGGCCTTGAATTGTGAAAATAAATGTAAAAATATAGTGAATGGTTAGATGCTATCAGTTTCTTGAGACAAATGGTTGAAAAATCTAGCAAGAAGTTTACACCATAGTTCCCCCATATTTATCATGTCATAGTCACCTCAACTATGCATAAACATTTCCTAAGCAACAAAAATGCCCACTTTGTTGGTGGTAGCAAAGGGGAGTATCAAGAGCCTGAAGGTGAACATACTCAAACTAGTGTGAAGCTATAAATTTGTGATAATGTAGATGTTTAATTGGGTCACCTGTTCTCATGTATTTTTATTTGGAGACATTTTTTGGTCTTTTGCCTTGTTGTGGGTTGTTATGTTTGGTATTTGTGTAGCTTGGTGTTAGTGTCACTTAGTGGCCTTGTTCATCCTTATGACCTCTTCTTAATTTGAATATTATAAAGGTCAGGGCTTATTTTTTTTATATCTTCTCGATATTAATATATGGAAGGGAACCCATCAACCCCAGTGCCTATCTAAAAAATAATAATATACAAGAAATTAATTATTTAAAAAAACAAAAATCAAGGAAGATCAAATTAAAGTGATAAAAATAATAATAAATGGACAAGTATCCCCATTAAATATAAAATTAAAAAATTAAACCATGTGAAGTCCTTCACAAATAAGAAAAATAAACAACTAAGTAGCCTCAACAAATCAACTTAAAGAATATCAAATGATGGTAGTTCCCAAAAATCAACTTAGATCATTCATTCATTATGTGTGTGTGTGTATTGTGTAATATATATATATATATATATATATATATATATATATATATATATATATATATATGAAACATACATACATAATTATGTATGTACACACACACACATACCATACAAGGTACAATTATAATTACATTACACAGTACATGCACTATGTGGCTTAATAAATCCACCTAGGGGAATGAAGAATATAAAGAATCATATAATGATGCATATAACTATTTATTAACTCCATAAGTTAATATTAAGTAAATCATACCTACATAAACAATATACATCACCTTCTTGAGATAATAAAACATACAACACCATTTCAACACTATAACATCAAGTCTATCTCAACCTCTAGAACATCAAAACATCCTAAACAAAGGATAATGAGGTGTTAATGGTAAATGGTAAGTGTAAAACTATTTGTATGTATGAGAATGTCCTATGGTAAGTCTAGTTGTATTCTATTTGTGGGTTGTGAAGAGTTGTTATGGGAATATCCTTGTTGGTTAACATTACACCAAATGCGTTATGGAGATCTATTTTCAACATTGTAAATTTGGAAGTTACAACTATAGGAAATGGTACCTATAATTATTTGTAATAAATGTAATATAAGGGTTGATGGTTATGTTAATTTTGATATGTATGTGATTAATATAATAGTGAATGTTATTCTCAAAACTTCTACATAGCATATTAATAGAATTGGACATTGATATATGAGGATTTTCTTTCTTATAATATCTGATATTAGATATTTTAATTTGAACTATAAGTATTTGTGTTTTTTTATTGGTATAATCATAGATTTTATTATGTTTTTATGATTGTTTCCTTTATTATATTACTTGGATGTATCAATTTATTTGTCTGTAAGTAGTTTACATAATGCATAAAACCTTTAGATTAGCATATTTCTTTGTGATAAACCTTATGTATGGATTCCAAGTCTTTATTAAACCTTTCTATAAAATTTATAAGTCACTACACACACCCTATCCCTATAATTATCATGTTCTGGTGAAACCTAAGAACCTCTACTAATAATGGTGCAGTGAGTGTGGAAATGTTATGATGGTTACCGACCCAAAGAGAGGTGGAGAATTAGTTAGAACATATTTTTTTGAATTCATAGATAAATAAGGCTAAAGAATTGAGTTTACCTCAAGGGAGATTATACAAGAACACGTTTGAAATGAAATATATGAGATCTTCTTTTGTGAATTACCAAGTTTGCCAGGTTATTGGTTGGCTTGAATTGAATATCATTATTTTTTACCATAAACTAGTGACATCATTGTGTGGACCGAGGAGAAGATATAATAGTTATAAAATTTGGACATAAATTAGACTTGTGTGGTTGATCATTAGATAACTACCACTATTGATAGATATATCAATAATTTTTTAGTATAAGGATATTTGTCCTTTGATGCAACAAAAGATCAATTTTTGAGAGGAATCAAAGAAAAATTTATGAAACAACTTTTGATACTAATTAAAATGTTGGATATTGAGAAGGTCATGGTACCCACTCTTGCTAATATGGATTAGTCACTTTGGGCATATGGGAATGTATAAATGATAAGGGAGAATTAATCAAAGATGAAAAATTAAAACTTGAACCTAAGTCCAACATGGAGAATCCAAAGGAGAAGGATCAAAAAATTACTCTATAGTTAGAAAAAGAGCTGCAACAACAAAGGAGATGGAATAGACAAGGTAAACTTTAGGAAAATGTGAATATAAGGAGGAGTATTATTAGAATTGATGATTTGGATGAGATAAGATGATAAGGAGAAGGGTATAAAGAAGAGAAACAAAGTGAGGAGCCTGAGCTAAGTAGAGATAGAAGGAGAGTAAGCGATGAGGGTTTAACATGGATAAAAGAATGTAGTAGCATAAAAGTAGAAAAAATGAGTAAAAGTTCCTAGTTTCCAAAAGGGGTATTATAAAAATAACATTAAGGATTAACTTATAGTCATAAACATAGTATAGGTTCAAGTTTAGAGAGATACACCTTTGGAGGTAAGGGTCATATCCCAAGGAAGCACACATCCCTCAAATCCATATTTTTTCAAAATCATAGAAGTTCCCCAATGGCATTAAATGATGACACTTGACAAATAACAACTATGGAAAAATTTTATATAAAAACTCTAGAAGTACAAAAGTATCAATATCATGAAGTTACATAGAATTTTGTAGACCAATAGAAGAACATCACAACATTACTTATTATAGAGACATATCCACTAATCCTTGCACATACTAGGGATTTTATTACACAACTTCAGATTTTAGAAGAATAAGAATGAAATGATGGGGATATATTTACAACCTCTATAGTCACATAATCAAAAGAGAAAACACAACTTATACCAGATCATGAATCATCCCTAAGTGTGTAAAATTCTTCAAAACCAAAACCATCATTGACACTAGTCACAACACAATCCATTATGATACCTTTAGGAAACCCTATTATGGAAACATAGGTGATTTTATACATCTAAATCCATATGATGGGTCTATAGACCTTGAACAATACTTACAACATGAAATGGTAGGCAAAAATAATCATCAATGATAATATCAAGAAGTTTAAATTGATCAATGTTTTGGGTGGATGTGCATTGGAGTTGATATTTCAAAAAAATAAAACTAGAGAATCCTTGGATGATATTAATAAATGGACCATCATAGATTTTAAGGTCAAGAAGAGTTCAAGCCAAATGATCCAAGATTTAAAGGAGATCTAGTAAGGACATCCAGAGACTATTAGTGACTATGATTGCAAATTTTTTGATGCCATGAATAATGTGGAGTTTATTTTGGAATTTAAAGATAAATCCACTTAGTTTGTATAAGGTTTATGACCAAGGATCAGATTTTCCATGGATAAAACTCATTTTATAGATAATGTTAATGTCAGAGCTATTATGATTTAGGTAGAGTAAATTGAATAGTATGGTGATGTAGCTACACCATCATCTAAGGTAGAAAGTACTTTGTAGACTATTTTGAGTAGATTGGATCAGTTTCAAGGAAGGGTTGAGAGATCTAAGTTAGTTATCTAGTGCACAGAGTGTAGACAATAAGGGCACAATAGGAATGAATTCCCTTGGGTTAGGATAAAGTTCTATGAGATGTGTAGAGTGATAGGGCATGTAACCTCATAGTGTCATCTTTTATAATAGTACATAAAGACTCTATAGAACATGTATTATAAATTATGCAGTTAATTTACATATGATGACAAGGATTACCATGAACTATAGTAATTAAAGGATGATATAACTAATAATTTATTTATGGTTGCTTCATAGAAATCTATAACTACACCATATGATACTCCTACCTCGGGGAACATATTAATAGGGAACAATCCCTCGATGATGCCTTGGGTTCTTGAAGTATAGAAGTAACCCCAAACACTAGTTGGTTCCCTACCTTATGTGTAGAACTAGCACATTTCCTTATAGAAGTTTACATAATAATTACAACCTACCCATATCAATCTTTATGGAATCCTACAATTTCTCAAGCACAACAATTAGGATGGGATCTAAATGTACCACAATCACAAGTGGCTAGATTTAATGAATATCCATAACATCAAGGATGGAATACACCCTATGATACTAATTTTTTTGGGAAACCCAAACACTAAGGTGGATGGGGATTTTAGGGGAATAAAGGAGGATACTGAGGTGGTGTATAGGGAGGTGAAGCAACAATGGGCCTAGACCACCCATTAATTTTTATCTATGTAGAGAACTAAACCGTGTGCTGACAAATTATCCTACAAATCTTTAGAGACAACCTTATTGTGCATACTATAGAGTGATAGAGCAACACAATATAGAATATTATCTAGTCTTAGAAATACAATAGAGGGAGAGACCTATTATAAATGTAAATATGATTCATGCATAACTAAGGGAGGATGATACATTATAGGAAATAACTAGATAATAACATGCAAAATAGGGATTAACTCTATTGGAACTGACTAAAGACTTGGGTATTAAAAAAGCATGACTAGACTAATACCTTGAACCTAATACTGAAAAAGGCTTGATGTAGGAAGTTACACATATTTTGAGGATCATTTAGTAGTAATGGATAAATGAAGGGGATGATTCCATTCTCAATGCATAGATGTGTGAGTATATAGTGCGTATATTAAGATAGGATGAGGTTATCACTGCACTAATGGATTTGATGTGACTCCTCAATATGCTACATAATAAGAACATCTCATAGAACATAATGAACTTGATTTATAACTTGATAGAATATGCATATAAAGGCCAATAGTGAACATATAAGTTGGTTTGGTTTGTAAATACCAAGAAACCTTAGGATATTGATGCAAGGATGGACATAGAATTAACTGGATATGACATACCCAATGTTGTATTTGATTTTGGAAGCACTATAAATATGATCCCCATATCCACTTGAGAGGCCTTAGGAATACCTACATTGAGTTATATCCCTATCATGCTCAGCCTTATAGAATATGGTAGCGTTAAACCTATTGGTCACCTAAAGGATGTCAAAATCAAAGTTCCAAAACTCAATCTGCAAGGTGATTTCAAAGTAATTGATATGAAGACAGATGAGACTCACTACCTTGCTCTAATAGGGAAGAAGTGGGCCTATGATGGGTATACAACTATTAACATAGTCATGAATCAATTGGAGTCCCATCAAGATGACAAAATCATTGTCATTCCTTTAAAAAATACTTAGTCCAAACCTTATATCATTCGAAAAGATCTAGATTCACCTTATGCTGGTGCCAATGCCAATCAGATGAAGTTCATAGTTGAAGTTAACTAGAAGGATCTAAAAGTAATTGAGTATAGTTTTCTCTATAAAAATACTATTTTATAGACTTAGATTTTTGGCATAGAATAACTCTTGGAAAAGATGAGGCTAAATACCTTAGAAATCCCTCAAAAGTTTATGAAAGATGTGTGATCAATGACATTAAGATCTCCAACATAATGTGATATAAAATGTATATATCAAATGGGTTGTACTAAGAAATATTAAATATAACAAGACCCAGAGGGTGTTATTTCATGAGATAGAACTTCTTAAATTAGTGGAGACTCAAACACCCATGTGCTCAAATAATATAAAGGAGATCATGAGATATAACCATTTTGTATGGTATTTATGACTAAGCAATTGATACCCTAGTATTTTTCCATAGAGGATGTTGGTGAGTTCATTATTCAATTTCAACAACATTTACCATATGAGACCCAGAGGGTGAGTGATCTTGACTATGTGATGAAGGTGATTGTTTTGAACTGGTGGGCTATTCATAGGGAGGCTTAGTTAACATGGGATAAATCATAAGGGCTACTTGTAGCTCAATTTTAGTTGCCTAAGACTATTAGAAGAGACTAGCCTATAGATCAAGAGGTAAAATGCCCAAAACTACATGTGTCTATATGTATTGAGGTATGGATGTTAGAGGGTATAGATCCTAACTTCTAGATGCATCATTTCATCTATACTCTAGGTGTTTTCCCTACAACATGGTACATCCATCAAGAGGTAAAATGCCCAAAACTACATGTGTCTATATGTATTGAGGTATGGATGTTAGAGGGTATAGATCCTAACTTCTAGATGCATCATTTCATCTATACTCTAGGTGTTTTCCCTACAACATGGTACATCCATCAAGAGTGAAGAAAAGAAACAAACACTAAAAATAGATCCAAGTCGATTTCAATCAAACATTAATTTTTGAAAGTGATAATTCTCAGGTATAAGTCACTCTACAACATTTTAAAATAGTTCTATACCACACAAGAGTTGAATATTTACTAGCATAAGGGGAACCTAATTCATAAGAAGTTGCATAGAAAAACACAAAACACATCTTGTAGATTCTCAAAATTAGCTAAGGTAAGTCCCATCCATGGATTTAGCCCTTCCATGGGATACAAGATGAGGATGAACAATCTTCTCAGATGGACAATGAGGATTACATATATATATGGGATCTCTTTGAACTAGAGATAGTTAGAGCCCCTAATAGAACTAGTCATAAAGGAAATATAAGAGGAAAAGATGTGACATATATAGTTTATAGAATGAGAAGAAAAATGGATAATATGTGAATTCATTCCTAAAGAAGAATGTAGAATGTATTAGGAGACATTAAAGGATCACATAATAAATATTAGTATAGAATAAGGACCTAAAATGGTGCATATCAGAGACTATTAGACACATGAATATATCTCTAATGTTTTGTAGTTACTATGAGATTATCAAGATGTCTTTATTATAACCTTTGCATAAGTCAAAAGTGTTGATCCTTATTTGGGGGAGATGCACATAGAGTTAAAAGAGTGTGTATGACCAATCAAGAAGAGACCACATAGGCTAAACCTGAATATAAAGCTAAAAGTGAAAGCTAAACTCAATCACATATTGGAATTAGGAATTATCTTCCCAATCAAGAAAGCCAATTGGGTTAGCCCTATGGTAGTTTAACTAAATAATATTGGGGAGATATGCATTTGTGGAGACTACCATATCCTTAACAATGCTTATGTTAATCATCAATTTCCCATTCCCTTTATGGATGAAGTTTTAGAGGTTATTTTTTGACATGAAGTGTTCTTTTTCATAGATAGACTCAATAGTTACTATCAAATACCCATCATAGAATAGGATAGGAATAAAACCACATTTTCCATATAATAGGGCTTATTCACTTATAATGTCATGCCATTTGGACTCAAAAACACACCTATGGTGTTCTCTAATGTTATGTTGATTGCATTCAAAGATTTCATCCATGAATTCTTGGAAGTATATTTGGATGATTGGGTAGTGATTTATTTGTTCATAGAACATCTATCAAAACTTAGATTAATGTTAAAAAGATGTAGAGAATTTCAAATAGTGCTAAATTTAAATAAATGCTTATTTTTCACACCTTTTGGTGTTTTATTAGGTCATGTAGTATGTAGTAAAGGAGTCCTAATAGATCAGGATAAGATTGAAGTCATTGTAAATATGCCACCCCTAAGACTTTGATAGAAGTGCGATATTTTTTTGGACCCACTAGTTATTATCAAAAATTCATCAAGGGATATGCCACTATATTAGCTCCTTTGGAGAAGTTACTGTGAAAAGTAGTTCAGTTTGTATGGATAGAGGACTATCAATCTGCATTTGTTAATTTGAAATAGTGACTAGTGACTTCTCTGATGCTTATTTTTCGAGATCAAATTAAACATTTTCATGTTTATGTTGATGCTTTAGGGATTGACATTGGATCATTACTCACATAGATAGGAGATAGAGGACTGAATCATCCAATCCACTTTGCAAGTAGAAGGTTATTGGCCACTAAAAATAATTATATGACAACTGAGTGAGAAGCCTTCATGATAGTGTTCACACTACAAAAGTTTAATCAGTACTTATTAGACATAATGTTTGATTTATTCAATGATCATCAAGTTTTATGATACTTTGAACAAGCCACTATTGGGAGGATGTATATATTTCTAGTTAATGCTTTTCTAGGAATTTCAATTTTGTATTAAGGTCAAACTAGGATGGGAGAATGTTGGTCCATACCATCTCATTTGGATAACTAATGGTGAGGAACCTAAGGAACTCCAAGATGAGTCCTTAGATGAATATTTATTTAGGTTGATTATGATTCTATAAAAATGATAAGAGATCACATAATTTCTTAAATAAGGGGCATTTCCAGATCATTGTATAGAAATAGATAAGAAACAACTAATAACTAGAGCTCTTCTATATATTCTTATTAATGGATTTTTATATTACTTAGGTAAGGATGAAGTCCTATGTAGAGTGACACTAGAGCATGAGAATGCATATATTATGGAGGAAGCACATCAAGAAGTATCATGAGGCCATTTCATAGGAGATGAAACTATGAGGAAGATTTTACAAAGTGGTATTTGGTGGACTTATATATTTTAGGATACACAAATAGTTGCATAGTAGTGAAATGTTTGCCAAAGGATGGGGAAGCCACACCAGTGAGATGAGATGCCTTTATAGCCTATGTTAGAACAACATCCTTTTGAGTAGTGGGGCATTAACTTTATTGGGCCAATAAATCCCCCAATCAAACACATCAAGGTAGGATACATAATCAATATGATGGATTACTTTACCAAATGGGTAGAAGATACTATGACTCCAAGCTATGATGCAAATGACATAACTAAGTTCATATATGATAATAGCATTACCAAGTTTGACTATCCTATTAAATTAGTAAGTGATAGAGGAACCCATTTCTTGAATAAGACCATCAAGACCCTTACATATGAGTTTCTAATATCACATCATAAAAGCATTGTATATCATCCATAGGCAAATGGCCAAGCCAAAACTATGAACAAGGTGAATGGTAAGATGCTCACTAAAGTATATGATGTACAATGAGATGACTGGGAGGATAGACTTCTAACTATCATATGGGATTATCTCATGCATTATAAATGTGCAACAAGGTTAACACCTTTCTAGTTAGTCCATGGGCTTGAAGTTGTGATGCCCATATAATATGTACTTCCCAATCTGTGAGTTGCTAATATATTTTTTATGGGTGATCTAGAGTCACTAACTCATATATTGCTATACTTGAATCACATGGATGAAGCAGGACATAGAGAAATATGGGCCTAAGAGATAAACAAGTGTAGTTAAAAGGAATGGAGTGATAAAAACCTATGAATAAAGGAATTTTAGGTAAATTAACTTGTTTTTATTTATGATAGAAAATTTTGAGCTTTCCCTAGAAAGCTTCACATCTAGTGGAAGGGTCCTTACATCATTCAAAAAATTATGCAACCTAAAATAGTGGTCTTGCAATAGTTATAGGGGAATATCTTACCCAGGTGGGTAAATGGATTTAGGTTCAAGTCCTATCACCACTAATTAAGAATAATATGGAATAAAGGTGTTATATCACACCAAATAGATTGTAGAGAGGTTTGCACAGTGTTGTTTCAGGATTATTTGTAGTTTGCATGTTTATTTATTCATGTGTCTGTAAATGTAAGTGTGTGTATAGTATATAACCAAAAGGATCCATGCAATATTTAAGGGTTCCATTACTATGAATAACTTAGAGAAGCTAGATAAATTCATAAATTGTATAGACAATAATTAAGTTTAAGAAAGATACGTGCATCTGAATCTGGAGTAGATAGTGAAACTTAATGATTAAGTCATTGAATTTTATGATTATGTGGTGGGAGATTGAAAAATCAATTTGGAAAAGTGATGGGTATATTCCAAAAAGGGAATAAGTAACATATGGCTAAATCCCCATTAATGTGATAGGTCAAAAATCATTAATCATCACTACAATCAAATGTCACATCAACCAAATGTTTGCCACACAATCAAGTGGATATATATCATTTAAAGCTCATGTGTGAAGAATTGAGTGACAACACAACTTATCAAGATTGTAAAATGTCAAAAGAGGTGAGAGATGTTATAAATCAAGCACTTAGGTGAATTAATTCATATGTATTGCTAAAAATATTGAGGTGTTGTCCGAATTCCCAATGATTTTTAATCTTTACTTTACAGATTCTATGCATTTGTTCTAGATAGAGATGTGTAATGGTTGGGCTTGATCACTCTCAACTTATCATAGGGTTTACATAAGAATAAAAGGAGGATATGGGCATTGGTATGGAATTATGCCAAACATGCTTAAAAATTCCAAATGGTTATTAGTTTGGCTCATAATGCAAAGTTGTGCATGTTTGTCCTAGGCACAGTTGAAGAACTTCTAGTTGTGTTAGTTCCACCACGTAGGATCTGTAATACTGATGTGGAGTGATTGTTATGGTTACCCACTTTTGGGCATCTTAGTAATGTCATGGAAGTTTTGTAGGGCCACTATAATGAGGTAAAGATTTATCTTTCCCAAGATATAACCATCTATATTACTATTGCTATGATGACTCAAGTGACAAGACTGCTTGCATGAAGGAGGTCAATTATGTAGTATAAATTAAAAACACCACCCATTATTTTAGAGATAAGGGAAAAATAATCTCATACTTCTAGAGGATATCTCATATAATATATTTAAGATGTGTCAGAGTGCATTCTAGTCAAATGCATTTATCATCGATTCTAGAAGACAACTAAGGATGCCAAATAAGCTATGAAAGGGGTCATCAACATCACCCATTAGATGATACATCATAGTGAGGAATTCAACTAGCCAAAATTTTTGGTTAGTGAACTCACTTCTAACATTGATAAAGTTTTAGTGACTGTAAAACAAACCTTCTAGTACTAATTTTTGGTACTAACACAATTCACCCTAATGTTGACTACTGATTGGATGTATAATTCCAAAATCTCACCTAGACCCATCAGAGATCATAATTTATACATTAAGACAACATAATCACTTGGTAGGATGATTTTGTTAATTTTATCATAGCTAACCCATGTATACCACCTGATGTCATGAAATACTTGGGACAACATGTAATTGTTACAAAGCTTCCAGAAGGCATTGATATCTAAGTCCATGAACTCCTTAAGGTTATAAGTTTTCATCTTTCATACTTTATCAACATGCATATGGCATAGACTGAGGTGGATAAGAAAAAAATGATCACAACAATGAAAGCTACTTCATTGTAGATAATACCACCATCTGGTGTAGATCTTGTGACTAAAACTGCACAACCTTCAATAACAACTGCTCCAATCTATGCTTTTAGGAAATAATAGGTACCCAAAGGACAAAGATCTCCATCTCTTACATGATAGAATAATTTCAACTAGATCATGTGGTTGGATGACCTGAATGTTCTTAAAATCACTAAGCTCTATGATTTGACACATTTTGGCACTGATAAATAACATATATATAGGATGATGATGGTCTATGTGGCTAGAAACCTTTGTGAGAGGGAAGAAGAATAATAGTAATTATTTTGGAAAGTAGTATGAACCATCTAGGTGAAGAACAAAGTTCCCATGAATGTTTGGGTAGAGTTACCTCATTTCCTGACCTTTATAATCATTGACATAGTGGCTAAAAAATACAAGTTACAATAAATACATCAATCATTCAAGGAAAGAGGATTAAATATGAGTCCATCATAGTCATGATCCACCAAAATAAGTCCCATAGTACCATTGTTCTAACAAATGTAGACTCTACACAACCCTCACTAATCTAGGTCTGAAATTTCACTTACTCTTATGCACACCATTAGAGAATCTATAATAGAAGCATAGTCTATGTAGGAGGTTCCACCACCCAAATACACAAGATGCTTGATTCATAAGGGGAAGGTTTCTCGATCAAAAGTCAAAATGACTGTAATTATCTCTTTTCCATGCTAATATGAGGAGGATGTGAGTGATATAGAATAAGTTACACTGGACTCTCAGAATATCAAAGACTATCAAGCCACATGTGAAGAAGCACAAAGAGTAGTTGAACATCATGTGAACCAAGTATAAAAGCACAAGATTAAGGCCAAGGTTAACCAGAAGGAAGAAACCATGCAACAAGAATGGGAGGAATCCTAGCATTAGGATAAGGAAGAAGTAACTCAAAATCAAGCCATAGATGTTAAGGTAATCCTTCTAAAAGAAAAAGAAGATAACAAGACTAAACTATATCAATATTTAATTACCACATAAGTTCAATAATGATAGTTCACAACTAATCAATAGTGAAAAGATGTTGAAATAGAAGTGGAGATAAAATAGATAGAAGCTATCAAGTAGTTGAAAAAGAACCAGATTATGTAAGAGCAAGTGTAGTATCAAGCCATAGACTAAGTACGATAACACAAGGTGTAGGTAGCGGAGGCCAATAAAATAGTGAAGGATGAAACCCAATATAAAACACATGTAGATTAGGCTAAGAAGGTATAGTGGATGTTTTCAAGAAAGCACATGAGGATGCTATAAAGAAAAGTGATGAGGAAGCTCAATCCATTATTGTTATGGATCTATCTATGATAAATACCTTGAGTTCCATTCCCTTTCCACCAAATCATGAACCAATTTAACCATAGACACGAGACACTGGTTACCTCATAATATGACAATCTTTCCTTGAGCTTATCTAATATTTGGTTGTGGGATGTGCCAACCACATCTACTCGGTACACTATCTTCTTTCTACCCATCACTCCCTTATACACAACACCTATAAGTACCTCTATCTCATACCTTGCCTTGACTTCTCACACTATTAAAACATCCTTGGATGTTTCTCAATTGTCATTGTCAATGTACATTGAAGGTGCTATTATATTCCATGATTCCATTTTATAGAAGGTGGTTGCATTATAATAATAGGTTAAGGAGCTTAAAAACACCAATTTTTCCATCATTGATTAGTTGTGTATTGCTTGAAAGATTGTAGAGGATGCCTATTCTAATTTATATGCCAAGTTAATCACAGATCCATCACTCTTAGATAAGGACCAACTTGTTATTTTCCTCAACAAGCTCCCCACTGATAGGCATAATTTCAATAAATCACACATTATATAAAAGGGGCATGCCATCAAAGCTTAAATAAAGATCCTCTGTGAGATTCTAGCTGAGTACCAGACCATTACTGATATTGTTTTCACTTAGGCTACACACATTACACTTTAACTACTCAACTAGAAGAAGTAATTAGATATAGTTTGGACCACTTTGTATCTTGAATTTGTTATGGTTGCCTTCACCCACGCTGCTATCATTTCACCCAATGCCACTCTTGATTTAATAGATGTTACCCTTTAGACCTCACTTAGTGTATGGGATATTGTAATGAAAAATCTATAGACTTGGTAGAACCAGATGTTATACAACTCTTTCACTAGTGTGTAGGCATAGTGGCATGTTGATAAGTTGGTTCATCTCTATGGTGATATTACCTCCAAAGTTCACATGGTAAATTCTATTTTTCTAGGGATGATTGATATCAATATTCACCAGTTGATGGAAAATCAAGTCCCCTTGCATGGTCTTTTGCATAGTGCTTAGGAAGCTCAACTCTATTGGAAATCTTATAAGGATGATTTGGCTCTCATAGATGCAATCATTTCACCACTCATCGATGAGCCTCAAATCACTCCACCCAATTAACTATGATAAATTATCCAATGCATGAAGATGCCTCCACCCACCAACTGATGCTTGCGTAGGTTCTACAATTTTGCAAATTTGGTCCATATATTTTCCTTGTCAAGTTTGTCTAGTACTACACAATGTTAGTCTATTTAAAACTTGAAAGGGTAGTATACTAGTAGGATACTTAATTGAAAACCTAAAATGGTGACTAAGTAGTGTGTAAGGGGTGAAAATTAGTTTAACAACACTTTGAGCATTTCTTATGAAGTCCTATGCACTTCTATGTTTTGGCTCCTTTTTTAGTCATTGGATGACTTCCCTCTACAACATTTTCTCAGGACAAGACAACATTTTAAGTTCAAGAAAGTGTTAGAAATAAATGTTAAATGTAAAATTATCTATATGTGTGAGAACATCTTATGATAAGTCTAGATGTATTCCATTTATAGGTGGTTAGGAATTGTTATGGGAATCTCCTTTTTGGTCAGGATTACACCAAATGCATTATGGAGATTTATTTTTAGCATGGTAAATCTGGAAGTTACAACTATAAAAAATAATACCTATAAGTATTTGTAATGAATGTAATAGAAGGGTTTATGATTATGTTAATTTTGATATGTATGTGATTAATATAATAGTGAATGTTATTCTATTAAATCTTTTGCACAACATATTAACAAAACTAGACATTGATCTATGAGGTTTTTCTATAATCTAATCACTGATATTAGATATTTTAATATGAATTATAAGTATTTTTGTTCTTTATTGGTATAATCATAGAGTTTCTTATGTTTTGATGATCGTTTCCTTCATTATATTACTTGGAAGTATCAATTTATTTGTCTGTAAGTAGTTTTCATCATGCATTGAACCTTTAGATTAGTATATCTCTCTATGATAAACCTTGTGTATGGATTCTAATTCTTGATTAAACCTTTTTGTAAGATTTCTAAGTCACTTTGCATATCCTATCCCTATAATTAACATGTTTTGGTGAAACCCAACAACATTTGCTAACATGAGGAAATAATAAGAACATGAAAAAGTTATAATAAATCACAATAAATCCATCAATACCCATAATATAATGTCCTAAGAGTTATAAAAGTATGAATACCTATCATTATATCAAATAGGAACTCATAAACATCATAAATTGGCATTCCTAAAGAATTAGTGTTAGTGATGAAGTAGGAGAAGGTTGGTGACATGATATTCTCAATGACAAACCAAGTGGAACGAAAATTCACAACATAATATAAACATACCAATAAGGGTATATAATATTAAATATTTCACAATGCTCTTAGTTTCAAAATCATGCTTTGATTCCAAAATATCATGACCTAAAACTTGCATGATTAAACGAACCAAAAATAGGTTGATTTGTTTTAAGTACTATGCAAACACACATTATCTAGGATGTGAAGGGTCATTGTTAGTAATATCCACACTTATAATAATATAACTATGAATAATATAATTTATATCAACACAACACAAGAGATATTGGTAGGCCAAGATGCCCAAATATATAATATATTAAAAAATATAATAATACCCTTAAGGTAGGGAAACACCATAATACACTCCTTAAGGAAGGAATAAATCCACAATTCCACTTTGATGGAGACACATACAACATCATTATAAAAAATATAAGATTTAACATTTACTTGATATCATTTTCAATTATATTTATCTCTTTTATGTAGACCTATATAACTAATAATAGATGGTTAAACACCTAATACTTATGTAGGCTGACTCACTACTCAATGTAAATAATACTACAAGTTTCTCATTTAACCCAATGTATTTTATCCATATAAATAACTAATGGGGATGTATACCATATGTTATAATATCCATAAACGCATATACATTATCATATCATATCCCTAGACACATTATATGCCATCCCTATTTGACATGTTTTATCCCTAAAACATGAGAAGAAACTGAGTAATGAGACTTATTCAAATCATTTCACACTTTTCTCAATGCCTTATCATCCTAAAACTTATATGTGACCTTGGTAGGTGATAGCTTGCCAACCTTGCTTCCAAATTTCACTATGTTAATTGGATTCCATTTATAATCAGTTTTTTACTTCCTTTGTGTTCATGCATAATATCTTTTCATCGATTCCATGTTCTATATCTCACTACACTATTATAATTCCATGGATGACCATAGTATTTCATATTTTTATGCCATACATATCGATAGTGATTGCTCCACTGATTCACTATCCCATGATCCATTATAGTACTTTGATTCCATGAATAACCATAGTTTTGCTCTATTGATTCCATGTGTAGCCATAGTGATTTTTCCTTTGATTCCTTGTATAGCCATAGTGATTGTCTCTATGCCACTCCCTGATATGATTTTATTATATTTTCCTCTCATGATGATGTGGGTGTATATATTGCTCAACCTTAGTATCCTTTTCTGATACTTTTACTTTATCAACCTTTTCTTCTACCTCATCCAAATTTTCATTTGGTAGTGCCTTTATCATTTGATTAGATGAATTTCTCTTATTTACTTGGATTAATTATTCATATTTTTATTCTTTGAATCTCCCCTCTGCCTATTTTCACTACATTCAACTTCATCCATAATCTCTAACTTGATCTTTATTATTTTTAATGTGTGATATCCTGTAAAGTGATCTTCTATCTCTTGTACCAAAGTTTCATAAACCTTTTTTGCACATTAATAATGATTATTTCAAAGTATATAACCAAGGATATCCAAGAAAAAATCCAAACCATCAATATCTAAAGCATAAAAATATGAATGCAATACTGATTTTTCTATAGTAAACATCAAATATTCAAAAAATTAAATTCTAATACCTCTACTAGAGCTTCCTTGATATTATTTTCTTAAATCTATAGATGTTGGGTCACATCCATGTTGACAAAGTTATACTCGCTAATAGAATTTTTATAAACATTAAACTAATTATTTTGAATGCATATACCTAAAAAATAAATATTACAATTCCTTTATTTGGAGATAAATTTATTGAACCCTTATCCTCCATCTTTCCTTCTTCCTAATCATGATCCTCTTCCTCTCCTTATACATCATTTTTAGCCTATTCCATATCATTATTATGGTCCTATTATTTTCCTTCATCATAATCTACATTATCTTCCTTGTCATTACCATCATCATCACTTTCTTCCTCTTCTTTTAATTATTCATATTTTTTAATTCTATGTATCATCAATCTAGGAAAAACCTATTCCATTTAATCCCATAAAAAAAATCCATCTTTATTGTCATAACTGAACCCACCAACACACTAAAATACCATTGAAATAATGTTATAAACCTATTTTCCATGTACTTATATGAAATTGACTCTTATTATTTAAAAATAACCATTATCTAGCATCAATGTCATGCTCTCTAGAGGATTTTTTAACTCCATGGTCCATGAAAACTAGGGTTTCAATATTTTTTTATGCCTATCTATCATAGATATGAAAATAAAAACTATGTATACAAATAGATCTGAAATTTTACTTGAAATTACAAAAAATGTAACCTAATTTTCTCATACATAATAAAATGTATGGGTTTTTTAGGGTCACACAAATAAAGTTCATAAATTTAACTTTAAATCACCTATCTCCCTTAATACTACTAAAATTACTTAGTGTGACCACTTCTTGAAAATATCTCAAATTAATCTTTCTAGCATAGAAAAAATGTTTGAATCAGACATCTATGTGAGGATAATGTCATAAAATTTATTCACCTTCCTTAAAAATAAATATGCTAAAACAAAAATTCTTCAAATTTTCACCACTCTGATAACACTTGGTAAGAATCACATTTATAATAATAGAATTATGAAAAAAATTATGTATATCAACATAGCACAGTATATATTAGTGGGTTAAGATGCCTAAACATGTAATATAATTAAACATAGAATAATACCCTTAAGGTAAGGCAACATAATATAATACTCCTTAAGGAAGGAATAACTCCACAAGTCCACATTGAGGGGGACACCTCAAATATCCTTATAAAAATATAAGACTCAACTATTAATTGATATCATATATAATGATATTTATCTCCTTTATATAAACATCTATAATTAATAATGGATTGGTAAATACCTAATACAAATATAAACTAACTCACTAACCAATATAACTAATTCTAAAATTTACTCATTTGACCCATATAACTAACTAAGGAGATATGTGACACATGTAAACATTTACATCAATTGATATACATTATCATATCATATCCCTAGGCACATAGAAATTACAAGTTGTCTATTGATCAAATTGAAAATAAAACACTATACAAAAAAATCCTCATCTCCTTAAAAAGTGAGGGTAATGGCTCATGAATGACATATAAGAAAATAACCCCTAAGAATTGACACACATACATTTTTTGAGATTATGGTCCAACCTAAAATGTGAAACAAAATTTATGCACAATGGTGTAACATAGGGCAAGATCCTATGATCCACCCCATCTCACTCTATGACATAATAAGTGCACACAGGCTCAAAACATCCCTTAACATGCCCTAAAGGTGAGTGAACAATGACCAAATATTTTTACCTCTTTAATTCCCATAAATGAGTGTATATATCCCAAGTCATTGATTAACCTAGGTTTAAAAACTACTAACATGACCCATTGTAATTTAATAGGTATGTTAGACTACCATGGGCCCCAAATAGCCTAAGAGACCATTAGGCCCTAGGGAACTAAGGACTTCATATAAAAAATGAGGTACATGGGATTAAATGATCCTAATAAATCCATAAAATCCATATAAGAATAAAATTATTATTTTTTCAATTGTTTAATGCATCCTGAGTGACCAAAAGAATGCAAACATGCCCTTTACACAAAACATGTTAAATGGGCCTAAAAGAGGTGAACGGGGATCATTTTCTAGATCAAAGGGCCCTAAGAGGTTTAAAAAGGGTTAGGTTAACTTAAAATTAAATTTATGGCCTAATTTAATGATCCTAAGATTATAATTTAATTTTTACGTATACTTTATGTACTTACATTCTAATTTAATGGTTACTACTAGTGAAAAGGTCCCCATGGAGTTCCACTTAAGTAGACCCCTTTAAAAGTTGTATATAGGCTCTAAACATAAATTCCATTACATTATTAAAGTCAATAGGACATTTGAAAAAAATGTAAGGCAAATTTCAAAACATATTCCATCCAACAAGTAAAGCACCTAATCTCCACCTTTGGATTGGACTTATCTCCACCATTAGATTAAAAACAATCCTAAATATGTCTACAAGAAAGTCAAAAGAAAATATAAAAAAAACATGGGATAATTTGAGTATCCTATAAGGAGTGAAGAAGGAGGAATAATAATAATATAAATGTCCAAACCAAGACATAACCACCATGTATTTTGAGAGCTTCACTCTAACATTTTATGGGGTTTTCTCTATTTATTTAAGCATTTAATGTAGATATTAATATTTAATTTAATATAATTTTAGTGAAGTATGTAATTATAATTTAAATTAATTGGGAGAGTGTCCTCGTGCCCCTCCCCATGGCCCTCCAAAAAAAAAATCTAAAGTTTTTTTAGGAAAACAAGGCTTAAAACTCTAAAAAGGGAGAGCCTTCAAGGTATTTTCCATATATTTTAATTTTATTTTTTATTTTTTAAATATTAAATATAAAATAAATAAACCCATAAAATACATGATATTAATCATAATTTGAACCCAAATATTTTATTTAAAATATCTATGAGATTTCTTCTTACAAACTTCTTAAATCCCATATATTTTTATGAAACACAAAACCCCACACATCTAATTTTTTTTTCATCAATCATCATGATCAAAATCCATTATAAAAATTAGATTCATGTAATATTTAGTATGATCATGATTCATTTTTAGATAAAATTTAATAAATAACATACATTTTTACGCTTGAATGAATACATTGAAATATATATATTTTTTCCTTTAATGATAGAATGTAAGGAAAGCATGAGAAAGATTTTTATTTTACTTAACATTCATAATATTTTTCCATCAATAATAGGACATACATTATTCTCCATAATGATCTCAAAACATATTATATGAACATGTTTTCTTGAATTAAGTAAAATTTACATTTTCCTTTCCTAAACATATCCTTAAACCTTATTTATATAGGTTAAACCCTAAGCCTTAAGGATTAAATATTCCTTCCATAACATGAGCTTGCATTTTCTCATTATATATAATAAATTTATTTATTCTAATCATATCTTTGACAATACATGACCTTTATACTTTTAATACTACTCGATATAATCAATTTATTTAAGTGAGAGAAAGAGATAATAGAGCAATGGGTTATGTCGATCCCTAGAATTCACACTATTATTACAACATAAACACTCATTTAATACACAAGATTAATTTACAAATATCTCTCTCCCCCCCCCCCCCCCTCTCTCTCTCTCTCCCTCTCTCTCTCCCCCCCCCCCCTCTCTCTCTCTCTCTCTCTCTCTCTCACACACACACACACACACACAAACGTGCGCGCACACACACACATAGAGTTCTTTTCATATCTTGTTTTAGTTCTTTTTTTACATTCTCATTATTCATTCCCTTTTCAAAAAATAACTTCCATTATAGTGTTAAAATAATTATATTATTAGTTAATTTAATTCATCCTAATAATGTAAGTGAGTTTGTTAAAACAACTCATGTATGAATAATCTATTATTGTGAGTTTATTAAATACTTAAGAAAGTCACATAATTTTTAGAATATGGTAATATTGACCTCATAATTTATAGAATTAGTTTTTATTCAATATTTTTTGTATAAATTTATATGTAATGTATGCTATTTTTAGTTTAATACAATAAATTCATTTTAATTTCCCTAAAATTCACATGTTGTAGAGTATTACAATACATTTAAAAACTAAAAAGTCAAATCTAGTCTATAACACACCACTTACACACTAGATAAAAAATTCAAAATACCACAATAGATTCAAAAAAATATATATAAGGTTAAAACTAAAATAAAAAGATACTCCAATGGCCATATAAATAAGGCTTTAAGTATTCAACTCTACATTCTATGCTCCAAGGGAAAATAAGCTAAGGGAGGGGTGCTCACTCTGAATCATTATAACATCATATCAAAAAATAAAAATAATTTTGTGTTAGTATACCAAGGATACAAGCATACAAGCCCATAAGCGTAACAAGTACACAATCCATCAATATACATGGTTTTCACAATACAAAAAAGGTCTTGAAGGTAAGGAGTCTCACCAAAGTTAAGGGCCATATGATCAAGGCCTTATCCAAGAGTTATGATTACCACCCAAAAATAAAAACAAGAATTACGAGTAAAGGATTCACATTAAGTACATAACTTAATCAAGAATGCACTTCTTCATTTTCATATTTTCACATACATACACCCATTTATCCACATTTATCCAAAAACACCACACCCAAACATCTACAAGCTCATTAAAACTCATATATTTTCATTTCTTCACCAAAAAAAACCAAAAATCCATGAAACCGAAAGGGTGGAATGGCTACATGGGTTTTAAATATAATCCCCACTCTTCACCCACACCAAACTTGTCACAAGAAAACAAAATAAGGGGTGATCATGCCTCAAACTCTTACACATGAAACCACACTGAGACATTAATAGAATAATTTTTTTTCACATAAAATATCCTAAAACTAATAAATAATACATGGGAAAAATGAAGAGAAACTATAACTATAACTATAACTCTAACTATAATTATTTTATCTTATAAGATGAAAACTTATAAATGAAAAAAACATGTTTCAACTTTTGGAGGGTTCCCCTCCTATTTTGGTAAAAAAGTGCCCTTTTTTGGATAGTTTTGTCAGAATTGATGACTGTCCCTTCAATAAAAGAGCTCTAAACTCTTCTAAACTCTATCCCTTTTTCTCTTACTATATAGAGTGAGACCCTCAACTATATATATATATATATATATATATATATATATATATATATATATATATATATATATATATATATATATATATATATATATATATATATATATATATATATATATATATTCCCATTATGCCCTTTATGGATATTTATTTTATCAAATCATATCACTCTTATTTTCATTCCCATCGTCTATATATTTTCTTTACATATAACTCCTAACATCCACTTATAGTGTCTCTTGTATTTTCAATTTGTATGTTGAATTTTAATATCTTTAGGAATAAAAATATGACTTCATCATAAATTCCCATCAACATCAATTTACACATCATATTTTTCATAATAGTCATGTCTCTAAAAGGTTGTGTTTTCCTCCATGGTGCTTTAACACAAACATTTATTTAAAGTTTTCACTTAGTAGAGTCTTTGCTTCCTTTTTTACACATCCTTGTTTTATATAAGTTTACACTTATCTTACATTGGATTTATTTTGAAAGCATTGAAAAATTAGCTCACAATTTTTAGGTCTTAGAACACATAATTTTCATTAAAAATAATATAACTAAAAGAATAATTCATACACATGGAAGCATTTATTTAAACAAATTATAAAATGGGAATTAAATTTGTTATAATTGAAGGTGGAATACCTCAATTTCTTTCCAAATAATCCCTCTTACACCAATCCAAGCTCTCTCCAACCCAAAAGTAAATGTAAGAATCAACCCTCAAACTAAGGTAAGAATCTTTGGATATGAATAAAACTACATATTTTTATCCATTTAATCCCATTTTAAAAAAATTCACTCTATCCATTCCAAAGTGTTATCCTTATATCATATAATCCTATTTAATGTACTTACACTTCCCTCTTTTCAAACCTTTACATCTCTCTTCTCTAGGTACTTATAAGTTCCTTCTCAAAAAATATATTACAATTCACTTTTCAAGTCTAATTTTTAATCCTATATGTAGTCTAAAAGGACCCATATCCTATATAACTATCACATATCCTAACCCTTATGATCATATGACCCATTGGCTAAATTTGATGACCCTATGACTGTATTTACATTATTAGCCATAAAATACAATCAAAATTTTAGTAGATTGTGTATACATATAATATTTTCAAATTTTATCAAATAATAATGATTTATATATTTTAGGAACCCATAGAGACTCAATATCTCTAAGTACACACCCTAAGGGGTGCAGTAAGAAAGGGGTGGGCAAACCTTTGGTGCTTTATAGGATTGTTCTCCCTTATTGCCACTTATTACCAATCCAACCAGCTAATAAAATCATTCCCTAAACTATTACTCCTCCTTTTCACACTCCTAAATTATTTTTCCTCTTTCCATCGCTATTTTCCTCATATTAATCATTTTTTTAAATTATGATGTACTAGGTTGACCCTATACAATTTTTAAATATTTTTACTTAGGAATTAGGTTAGCCTTTAGCCAACCTAATTCAAGACTTAGTGAATAATTGACAAGAATTGTATAAGGTTGACTGGGTCAACCCTATCAAAAACATATTTGGAATGGTTTATGGTGAAATATACCTATATACAAGATCATTTCATCATTATTTCAATATGCAATCAAGACATATATTTGCTAGCACTTATTTATAATCTGCTCTTCCACCATTCTACCTGAGGAGTATTAGCTTAGGATTTTTACTTGGAGAATCTAGTCATGTGGATATGTCTTGGATGATTTGAAATTTATTAGTGATCCTTACAAACCAAAAAAACCTCTTGTGAATCCCCATTGGCTAAGAGAGAGATTGAGTCTCGATAGGTTCACATTTAGGTAAGTATTCTCTAACTTTGCTCCTCTCTTTAGTTGATAGAAGTAACATAAGTATTGGCTTTGAATAATATTAATATTAATATTATATTTATTAGGGTCTTAATCATATTTATATTATCATATACATGTTTTTATTGTTTACTAACCCCTCATGTTATTCCATAATATTTGGTGAGCACTAGATTAGATTTACTTTCTTGTTATTAGAATAGGCGAAATATTAAAACCTAGGACCCCTTTAGAGTTATTGTGTTATACTAGAGGATTTGTAACCCCCATTAACATATTATATTGTGATAAGTGATCCCTTGATCAGATCTAGTAGATCCCCATATTGGTCATGCTCCCACTTAACAAATGTATTCCCAATTAGAAGAGTAGGTATGGTCTATCTTCTCTAAGTCAAGATTCATTTATAGACATGATGAATTTTTGATCACATAAATTTTTTTAAACCCAACATGAACTAATCCTTATAGGATTTATTAACTTATTTCATTCTTTCATCATTATTTTTATCATATATTTGTTATACTGGGTCGACTACATCAACCCAATTCTAACTTTTGTGCACAGGTTTTTAGGTAAAAGCTACTAGATTGACTCATTCAACCTAATATAGTTTTTCATATTTTCATACATCTATTCTAGACTACTAGGTTGACCCAGTCAACCCTATACATTTTTAGGCATCTTGTTCAATATACTAGGTCAACCCAATTGACCTTGTACATTTTAAGCACTCAACAATAGGCTCTTATAAAGCTAGATCGACCTAGTAGACCATGTTAGTAGGATTTAAAATAATTTTTAAGGTTCCTTGATATAAATCTCACTTACTTTTAGATTCAAAAGAACTGAGGTTCCTTTTTATCCTTTCTCTCTTTCTTTACAGTCTTTCCTTTCACAATTTGTAGTCTTTAAAACTTTCCTTGTGCAGTCAATTGGATAGACCCTATCAACCCAATTATATATTATATGTGTTATATAGATAAATGGGTCAAATATATCAACCCTATTCATTCTTATACCTTATTTCCATAGTTCATAGGTGACACTATCAACCCTATTATATATTTTGTGCATACACTATCGACTGTATCAACATTATACCTTGTTTCAAAGTTGGAATTAAACTTTATATGTTAGTAATTAGATCACACTTTCATTTATTGTTACTTTCATGCTTAGAATAGATCACATATATTAATTAGGTATTTTTCAATTTACCATTTAGTTTCACTATTTTATATTTTATGTATACACGGCCAAATCACAAAATATTAACAAGCACTTTAATAATTATCTACCCAAGGGTAACTTACTTAGATTTCATCACCAAGGAGAAAGTTGACTTGGTTTTATATACAATTATAAGCATGCATTTAATGGTATATTTTTTATAAGAACCTGACACCCTTATCATTGCGATGTGTGAAGTGAGGGGGTAAGCCCTAATATTAAGACTATACCATTGCCAATATAGATCCCTTTCAACCCAAACTTCTTAAAACCATCCTTAGATTGATTTATAGTTCCTTTATTATATCCAACTTCCCATCACATTTAAAATAATATTATAATAATCTAAAAAATGTTTAGGTTGACCAAATAGTTATCTTTTACTTTCCAAGTTGATTGCTTGCTCTCTGCTCAATTATATTTTGTATTATAAAAATTTGCATTATTTAGAATTGATGCAAGGATTTATGTTGTGTGCCTCAATTGGATCACCCTAATTGATTCAATTGATTATTTTATTCCCTTTATTTTTTAATTTTCAAAGTTCTTTCAAAAAAAAATTTAGTACATGGTTGTTTTAGTTGACATAGTCTATTTTAGGTTTTTTGATTTTACCTATCTAATGTACTAGGTTGACCCAACTGACCCTATATCATTTTTTGGCCTCTATTTTCTATACTAAATCAACCTAGTCAACCTTGTACTACTTATAGGCCCTATTTCCTATACTAGGTTGACCCATTTGATCCAGTACTATTTTCTACCTTCTCTATTTATAGATCTAGTTCACTATTTTCTCATTATTTGCATCTTGTTCATTTCTATTCAGTCATAATGAAATCTCATATCAAAATCTTCTTGGATAGTTTGAATCCGTTTAAATACTATATGGGATGTCATTTGTTCCTTTTTTTCATCCCAAGAGAACCATCACTCTTGGGGTACCTCTTCCCATCCTTCATCCATGCCTTGTAACATGGTGTAAATCACACCTCAATATGAATTTGATGGGTCTGATCCTTTCTATACTTACCAAGATACTTTTCATCTCCAAAATTTTAAAACTAAAGTGGGATAAATTGACATGAGTTTAATCAATAATTACACTAATAATCCATCTTTTAGTAACCCTCCCCCTAACACCAATTTGGGGAGTGCTCCTACCAACACCAACCCACCTCCTAATACAACTCAACTTCTTACCCAGGTTATATATAAAATGAACATAATGTAAAAATATAAGACTAATCAAATGATGAAACTTCAACAACATTTTATTAATATGGCTAATCAACCTTTAACTATCCATCCTCAAGCTAATCCTAATTGCATTTCTCTACCTCTTAGGGATCTCAGGCAATGTTATTCCTCAACCCATAATGAATAAAAAGATGTTTTAAACCATTAAAAAATAACCTATATCCCTATGTATTTTATCCATTTATATTTTAAACATATCTCTAACTATTAAATATGATGGTATTAAAGACCTTGCCTAATTTCTTAAAGCCTTTGGCAATCTATACAAAGAGTGGATCCAAACTAATACCTTTTCCACAACTAAACTCTTAGTCAAAACTTTAACTAGTGATGTATTAGAATGGTACAACTAATTACCCCAACACTCTATTTAATAACTTAAAGATTTGGTTAATCCCTTAGTTAAAGAGTTTCAACATAATGACCTTCCCAAAAATTGTCTTAGTCACTTCATCAATGCTAAACAATCTCCCACTGAATCATCTCATGACTTCATTAAGATATAGAAATAATTGGCCCACAAAATTGACCATAAAATCACCGACAATAACTTATTCAAAATCTTTATCACTAATTTGACTCCTCTTCAATATAAGGTTTGAACCTTTGATCCCTAAATGCTTAATGAAGCTCTTGATTAAGCTAAACATCAAGACTTTCTCATGAAGCAATTTGAACCTAATCCTAAACTTCTAAAAGGATATTTTCAAACATCTACCAATGCTATCACTAGTAATACTCCACAAACCAAACCAAGAGTTACCAAAACTGATATTCCTTCACCTTCTCACACACCACTCTTAGTTCAGTAAATGAAATAATTAGTATTGCCCTCTAAACTTTTCATTATTCCTAATAATACTCCCAAGTGGTATGACCCTAATATATTTTTTTGTTTTATGTTGACATTGGTCATTCCCATGAGTCTTGTAGAGGGATCACTAAATTTTTTATTTCCTATGTGCTTGGTGATTCATTTAATCATGAACCCATGATCAACCTTCATTGACAAGAGTGCATCGTAACTTTTTAAAAATGATAGGTTTCTAAACCTTCTACCTCAAATAACTACATTTTTTTTTCGAAAACAAATAATCAATCTAGTACCAAGGATGTTTGTGTTATTTATGTCAATTATGACCAATATTATAATAACTCTTAATATGTTAACACTGCTAAGGTCAAATATCATCTCAAGTTAGCTCACAAAGATCCTATTACCAAACCAAAGAAGCCATCTTTAGAAGAATAACTTCATAAAGGTACTACCACCACTAATCTTTCTCTGAAAACACATGAGGAACCATCTCCTCCTTTTGATCCTCCAACCGCATATATTCCTTTCAAATATAATTTACCTCCTAAACCTTATGTTGATTCTTCTAAATCTTATTGGAATTTTGTTGAACAACTCAATTTTATGCTTTGTAAGATTACTCTTATGGAGTTAGTTTGTACCTCACCCTATCATCATAAGTTCCTTATGCAACAACTCCAAGAAATTTAAGATCCATCTTCTAATTATGATGAACCACCTTTAATTGATTCTCAACCTACCAATGTCAATGCTATTGAAACTATGTGTCCTTCTTCCAGGTCTTCCATTGAATTTATTGAAGAGGACATGATCAATGATGATTTTTTTTCATGTTGATGATCCAACACTTTTTTTTTTCAAAATACCCATTAATACTACCCTTATCTATAAAGTTCTATTTTATGAAGGCTCTAGTATTAATGTGACATCTTTGTGGCTCATCCAACAACTTAGTTATAATAAATATCATCTTAAAAAAAAAAATTCTTACCTACCATTATTTTGATAAGACAAATCAAAATCCACTTGGTTTCATTTAGATTCCATTAACTATCAAACCTAGGATCATGCAAACTAAGCTTATGGTCCTTGATTTACCCTTATCTTATAACATCCTCCTTGGTTTCCCATGGACTCATCAAATGAGGGATATTGCTTCTTCTGGTAGCTAATGCATTAAATTCTTACATAATAGAAAATGTTATAAACATGAGGCTGACCCCAACCCATGAAGTATTTAGCTTCCTAATCCCAAATCCCAATATTGTATTCCTATAATTTCTAAAATCAATAGTGCTCCTTTACCTGAGTTCATCAACATGAATCCTAATTGAGAAGTCACTCTTATAAATTATGATGATGATGAACCCAATGATTTGTAGCATACTTGTAATATTACCAAGATACCTCCCTACATTTCACAATGGCTTCCTCCTTCTTTGTTACCAAAAGACTATATTATTCCTCTTATTGATGAGCTTACCAAATTTCACCCTCCATGCAATGCTCAGGAGCCTTCTTTACTAGAATATGCCTTCAATTGTAATGATTTTGGAGTGGTCAAATTATTTCAAGATCCTCTCATCATGTCTCCTCGTACATTCAATAATACTGGATTTTCTCCTTCTGGAACTCCCCCATATTCTCAAGCATGTAAAATTTATCCAATATATGATGATAATTATATCATGTCCCAAGCTCAATCTCGAGACTTGGATGTCTAGCACTATCAAAAAACCTTAGCCCAAATTCATGTTTTTAATCAAGATGTCCATACCATTTATATGGATCCTGATTTAGATTCTAAAGGTCATGTACCTCCTACCAATTCACCACTTATTGATACCCCTTGGATGGTATAAAAAATCATACCTTTTGACCTTCCATAAATTCTAACATCTCCTTTACCATCTCTAGATCCAATCATTCCTTCTAATCCTTCTCCTATCATCAAACCCATTAACACTCTAATTCTTTCTGACCCTCTACTTCTTCTACTTTTGAGAATACACTCGATGCCAAGGCAACCGATTTTCATCAAATTTATTTTGAGTATGATCACCATGGTAATACAATTCTTGATCTTGAAGTAGATGTTTATTATTATGGTCCTATTCCCACCTTACCTAGTGATGAAGTTATTCTTAAAATTATTCATGACTGAGAACCTCAACTTCCTCGACAACCTCATAAACTTGAGAATTTAAGAACCAAAACCCCTTATTTCAACAACTTTGTTTCTAATATTGATCCTAAAACTGATCCTATTTCTTCCTTACCTAATACACCATACCACTTTCAAGATGGTAATGCCATTCTTATTAAATAAACCACTCATATTGAATATGGTACTCCCTCTTGTCCTTGAACAATTACCATCTCTCATGAACTCTCACCTACCAAACATGATAATTTAAGCTTATTATTTAATAAGTATCATGAGGTTTTAGCTTGGTCTTATGAGGACATGCTTGGTATTGACCCTAGCATTATGGTGCATAACATTACTACTTATCCTAATGCCAAGCTTGTACATCAAAAACAAATAAAATTTATACCTGAGGTTTCTACCCTATGTCATAAAGAAATCATCAAATTACTCGATGCTAAATTTATTAAACTAGTGAACTATTTTGAATGGGTTTCTAACATTGTTCCCATTCATAAAACGATTACTATGGTCATTCACATTTGTATTTATTTCCATAATCTTAACCTTGTTTGACAACTTACCTTTACCTTCAATAAATGCCATCATTGATTTTACCACTAGTTAAAAAATGTTCTCTTATGGATGGATTCTTGGGTTATAATTAGATTCACATTCCCCCTGAGGACCAACATAAGACCACTTTCACCAAAAAATGGGGCACCTATTGCTATGCCAAAATTCCATTCGGTCTTAAAAATATTGGAGCCACTTATCAATGAGTAATGACTCACATCTTTCATGATCTTATCCACAAAATTGTTAAAATCTATGTGGTTGATCTCATTGCCAAATCCAAAAATCATGTAATTCATCTATCTAATCTTGATATCATCTTTGATCACCTTCTTAAATATCAATTTAGACTCAATACTTATAAATGTGTCTTTGGTGTCACATATGGAATTTTTTAAAGATTCCTAGTCTCTCTCCATGGCATCGATGTTGACCCCACTAATATTAGTGCTATCATCAACATACCCATTCCTCATTCTATTCCTAACATTGGTACATACTTAGGCAAACCTGGGGAAATTAGAATATTTGTCCCCAAAATGTCTTACTACATCCACTCTATCAATTCTCTTCTCAAGAAAGGTAATGATTTAGATTAGATGGACCTATATAAAAAATACTTTAATAACATGAAAGAGTCATTACTTCACCCACCTACACTTCATCATCCTTCCAATGATCAACCCTTGATCGTATATACTTCTTCCACACCTATATCAATTGGGTTAATGCTTGCCCAACATGATGATATTGGAAGAGAGTATGTTATCTATTACATTAGTTGAGGCCTCATCGATTATGAAACACATTATACCAAAATTGAATGTTATTACCTCACTATCTATTTCATAGCTAAAATGCTTTGCCATTACATGCTTTACCAAACTAATTATGTCATCACTCATTATGACCCTTTTGTAACTTGTTTTCTAAAGCCTTTCTTCCTAGAGATAGAATTGGCAAATGGATGGTCCTTATGGAAATTGATCTTTGCATTGTCAGTAAAAAAGCTATTAAAGTGCAAGTAATTGTTGATCAACTTATCATAGCTCTTATCCTAGCTTCTTATCCCCTTTAAGATAGTATTTTATATGATAATATCCTTTTTATTGAAGGTCTTAATCAAGTTATTTATTTTAAAGATTATTTTCATAACTTTACCATTGATCTTGAAGTTAATAATCTCGATGAATTTTCACTTCCCTCCGATACTATTAAACCTAAAGTAGTTATCAAGGAGATTCCTAAAATTAATGTTGACTTACATGAGGATACTTGGACCCTTCACTTTGATGGTGCTAAATGCCTTTAAGGAGTTGGGTCAAGTTGCATTCTCACAAGTCCTCTTGGCAAGATCATTCCTTTAGATTTTCACTTCACCTTTGGTGTTACCAATAATATGGCCAAGTATGAATCTCTAATCTTAGGCATGAGAACTACTCTTGATTTATAAATTCAATACCTACATGATTTAGGTGTTTTTCAGCTTATTTTCCACCAATTTAATGGTGACTATCAATGCAAAAGTGAGAATCTCATCACCTATCATCAAATTTCCACCAATCTCACTAATGATTTCATCTCTTCCAATATTGAGCCTATGCTTAGATATCAAAATACCATTGTTGATTCCATGGATTTCTTAGCATCTCTCTTTCATCCACATTAAGTTCTTTTTAATTCTACATTTATTATACAAATAAGAAAATCTCCATCTTTAATCTAACCACCCAATTTTCTTATTTGCCACATCAAGGCTGTTACCATATGACAAAGCCTATGGTATCAAGACATCCAAATTCTTGGAACATCAAACTTATCCTCCTAAATTAGACTCTCACAAAAAGACACACTTTCAAAAACAAGATTTTAAGTATGTAGTTAGACACATCCCATACTAGCATAATGCTAAAGGTACTTTACTCCATTGTGCTATGCAAGATTAGGTCCCTCCTCTTCTTGAACAAGCACATGGGGGAATTTGTGGTGGTCATTATAGTGGGCATGCTATAGCCCATAAATGCCTACTTATGGGTTACTTTTGGTGTACTCTTGAAAAGTATGTGATCGAATATGATAAAAAGTGTACTCCTTGTCAACTTTATGATGATCTAATTCATTCAGCTCCAGCTGAGCTTCAAAATATTGAATCTCCTTGGCCATTCTTCACATGGGGATTTGATCTCATTATAAAATTACCTCTCTCCCAAGATGGGCATGTTTTATCATCATTGCTATCGAGTATTTTATAAAATGGGTAGAAGCCATGCCCATTTTTAATGTCACTAGTCCTACATTTTCAAAATTTATTCTTAATAAAATCATTTTCCACTTTTGTGTTCTTCATATCATCATTTCAAATAATTATGGTAACTTTAAAAATAAACATGTTAAATAACTTTGTGCTAAATTCAAAATAAATTACAAATTTTCCATGCCTTATCATCCATAATGTAATGGTCAAGCTGAGGCCACCAATAGAATTCTCAACAAAATTATCCAAAATCTAATTTTTGGAACTTGCATGGATTGACATATTCATCTTTACCTTCCTCTTTGGGCCTATCAAACTAGCATATGTACTGCCACTAGGGTAACACCATTTTCTCTAGTCTATGGTTCTAAGTTAGTTCTTCTATTAGAAGTTGAGCTTCCCTCTCTTTGTATATCACTTCATCGTATTATTCCCAATGAATAATTATGTGAAGCTCTCCTTCATGCCCTTGATCTCCTTGATGAATGCCATCTTTCTTCCTTGCAATATAACTACCAATACAAAGTTCATATTGCCAAACAACATAATAAATGTGTTAAAGTTTGAACATTTAATGTTGGTGATCTTGTCCTTAAATTATACTACACCCATGATAAATATGGTGAATATGACTAAAAATGGTGTGGCCCATATTTATTCAAAGATATTCTTGGTTTAAGCACCTACTACCTTCAAACCAATGAGGGCCATGTTTTCAAAGAGCCCACCAATGCATAATTCCTCAAAAAAATACTTTGCCTAAGCATTTCCTTCTTTTAATGATTTCTATCTATATCGATCTAATAATTTTTGTAGGTTACTTACATGGATCTCTCCCTCTCCAGTAGTTCTCTCTTATTATAATCCTTTAGTTCTTCATTTTTGGTCTTTTGGTTTCCCCTTTTCTCTCATGAGTTATATTGTAAAACCATGGATAGGACACAATCTTCCTCATGATTTACCATAGTCTTATTTATATTTATTTTATTTTACACATCAATTTTTACATCCTTGGATTTCTCTTTTGTGATTTTTAATATAAGACCATGGATAGGACCTGGTCCTCCTCAAAAAATACCATCTTTTGTTTAACTCCATTTATTACTATTTTTTTTACATACTTTTTTTTTGGCACCCTCATGGGTTTTTCTTTTGTGAGTTATCGTGTAAGAGCATGGATAGGACCTGGCCCTCCTCAGAATATTACCATCTTTTTATTCCTTTTATAAGAAAACATATATGTGATCTTTATTCTCAACCTTAGCTTTTACTTCTTTTTGATAGATGTAATTTTCACAATAATCTATGTTTGCATGTTTTCCTCTATTTCCCTCATTATTATGATAAGTAATCACACTTTACTATCATTGTATCCATTTCTCACCCTTTGTCACATTTTTTTCAATTTTAAGTAATTCAAATTTTTCCATATGTCATTCATCTTTATTTCCTTTCTTTTCACTCCACATTGGATCAAACAAAGTCAAAGTTAAGATAGCACTTTTATTTCACCTAGATTTATGGGACTCTTAGACCCCATGCTCTTTGAAGTTGTCTCTTTTAGCAACCAAGCCCCAATTATTCAAATCAAAGTCATCTTTACCACCTATGTTTAGTTTTATAAATCCATGTGGAGGAGGAATATAAAAAATCCATCAAGAAAATTAATATCCAAATAATAAAAAAAAAAAGCAACATACAAATATCAAAATTAAAAATCACACCAAAAGATGTGATTAAAAGCACATCTCCTATCACTAATCAAATATTAAACTCCATATTTGGCCTCACATAAAGTCAAGGTCCATTGGGGTATGATAGGCCAGTAGATTGGAATAGGAGAATTCAATAACGTCTATGGTTCTACCTACTTTCTCATGTAAGTACCCAATCTTCACAGTAGACCGATGACTCTGTAAGGGGTCCTAAGGAATGGGGAACACATTATGGGAAGGTATGTCCATTTTAATTTTCATGCATATAGCTTTCATGGGATGATTTACATACTTAATTTTTTGACCTAAGACTTGTGAGTGACTAAGAGAGGTTCTTCATAGTCCTTAAGATCAAAAGTCCTCTTGTTTTGACAAACTTAATTTGAGTGTCTTGACTTCACTAAAGAGTTAATCTACCTTGGTTTTTCCTTCATTCTTCCCTTCACCCATTTAATTTACCCCTTGATAGGGAAATTATGATTCCAAATTTTTTTTTCCTCTTCTTTATTTCCTTCTTCTTCACCTCTTAAAAACATGCTAGTACTACTTTATTTTAGTTTTATCTATCCTTAGAACAAAATATCTTTGATAAACTATGGATTACTTTATTTACACTAAAGACTCACACTTCTACACTTAATTTACTTTCCTTTTACCATTTGTTATTATTACACTATCCTATTGTCATAGACACCTAAGTTCATCCCTTTTCCCATTGTTAAGTGAGGTAGGCTTGTTACTTCTCACTAAACAATGTTTTTTTCCCTTTTTATGCACCTTTTTCCATTATTGAGTGAGATAAGGATTGTTACTGCTCACTTATCAATGTTTTTTTACCATTTTGTTTCTAATTTTACCATCATTATTTTATTACCATCCTTTTTAAAATGCATCTTTGGTTTGAATTGGTGATTTTGCCTTTTCTTACTTCAGGTTTACTTATTTGAGTTTTTCAGTCTTTAGTAGCCTTGTCTTTTTAGTTACTTGATTTAATCTTATTTTTTACTTGGTCATTTGGTCTAATATAGCACTTTTCACCCTAGATTTTAAAATTCCCAAGTACATCCCATCTTCATAGCACCCATTATCTCAAATTTCTTGTATTTGTTTTTTTTTGCTCTATAGTTTTGTATTCTTGGGGTTGTCAAAAATAGTCCTTGTGCCCTAAAAAATCAAAACTAAAAACACAATTGATAACCATCTAGTGATAAATGTAATTCAAGGTAAACATCTATTTACTTTTTAGTTATTTACTTTTCCATCATTTACTTTTAGTTATTTTATGCTTTAAAATACTACAACTTTTTTAGCATGAACATTATGTGTCCTTATGTTCTTTCTCAAAGCACCATCCCCTATTCTACCTTAGTGACACATGATGAGCTTTGAGTGGGTCATATGTACACACATAATATTTTCAAATTTATCAAATAATGACACTTTATATCTTGCAAGAACTCATTGAGACTCAATCTCTTTAAGTGCATGCCCTAAAGGGTACATCAGGAAAGGGGTGGGTAGACCTTTGGTGCTTTACAAGATTTTTGCCACTTATTACCACTTAGTACCAATCCATCTAGACCCTAAAATCATTCCCTAATCTATTAATCCTCCTTTACACACTCCTTTAGTATTTTCCCTCTCTTTATCCCTCTTTTCTTCATCTTAGTCCCCTTTTGTTACTTGATTATACTGGGTCAATCTTTTATAGTTTCAAGATATTTTCATTTAGGAATTAGGTTAGCCTTTGGCTAACCTAGCTCGAGACTTAGTGAATAATTAAATGGAATTGTATAGGGTCAATTGGGTTGAACCTATCATCTGATATATTTAGAATATTTTAGGGTAAAATCTGCCTCGATATACAAGATAATTTCTTCATTATTTTAATATGTAATCAAGAGATATATTTGCTAGCACTTCTTTATAATATGCTCTTCCACCATTCTACTTGAGGAGTCTTAGCTTAGGATTTATAATTGGAGAATATAGTCTCATGGATAAGTTTTGGATGCTTTGGACTTTCTTAGTGATCCTCACAAACCACAATAACCTCTTGTGAACCCCCATTGGCCAAGGGAGATATTGAGTCTTAGCGGGTTCACATTCAAGTAAGTATTCTCTAAATTTGATCATCTCTTTAGTAGATAGAAGTAGCATAAGTATTGGCTTCAAATAATATTACACTTCATATTCCATGTATTAGGGTCTTAATCATACTTAGATTAATTTAGATACTACTATACATGCTTTGATTGTTTACTAACCCCTCATGTTGTACCACAAGCTTTGGTGAGCATTAGATTAGATTTACTTTATTATTATTAGAATAGGTGAAATATTAAAACCTAGGACCCCCTTAGGGTTATTGTGTGATTGTTTTATATTAGAGGCTTTGAAACCCTCCTTAGCATAGTGTATTATCATAATTAATCCCCTAATCGGGTCTATCGGATACCCATATTGGTCATGATCTTGCTTAAAAAATGTATTTCCAATCGGAAGTGTAGGTATGCTCTATCTTCTCTGAGCCAGGATTGATTTATAGACATGATTCATTTTTGATTGCATACATACAATATTAGATACAAGGTGCAATTTTGGACACATTATCAAAAATTATGAAGTTAACTTTATAATTAATTTAACTTATGCTTCAAGTTTTAATATTGTTAATAGTAAAAGAAAATAAATGAATACATATTATATATATCAAGTTTTATTATTGTTAATAGTAAAATAAACAATACTAAAACTTGATATATATAATATTTATTCATTTATTTTATTTTACTTTTAACAATATTAAAACTTGAAGCATAAATTTAAACAAATAACAATCAAATTTTTTTTTAATGACAGGCAAGGTTGATCAGTAGAATTTAGTCCTTATTAGGACCTATAAAACACATAGAAAAGACCCTACTTGTCATGCCCCAAATTTTAGATGATTGAAACCATACAAAAATAATCTAATTTTTATGAGAATATATAATATACATTCTACACAATTACATTTCCCATTGACTGTTCATATTCATGACACAAGATAAATAAAACATCCAAACAAATTACATGCCTAAATGACATAGATGGAAATGCATAAGTGATCACATGATCAATATGAAACCACATTGGTCCCACTTGATCTAATCAACCTATAGGTTCTCAAAAAAGTCAAAAAATTTATAAGAAAATCTTGTGGGCCTTACAACCCAAAGGTATAAATTAGACGTTTGAATAACAAGAGGTGAGTTTGAGAAACCATTAACTCAAACAATTCATGAAAATTCTCAATGGGGTTCAAGTAATACCTTGAGTGATTCCAACCAATCCTAGGGCTCATTTCATACTTGAATATGCAAAATGAATATATTTTTAAGTTAAATTACCTTTATAGAAAAGTACTTGTTATCCTGCTCAAGATCCTTCATGCCTCCGAATGCACTCATGGGATTGAGTATTCTGAAGAGGAAAGTGGGAGACAATGCATGTGATAAAATATCCCATTATTAATTTTAGGATTGATGATGGTTCAATACAAGGGCTGATCAAGTTAATGTTTATTACTCAAAGATATGTGACTATTACTACCAAGGGTTTAAGGTATGTGTAATTTCACCTTGGGTGAGTTTCTAGATGAGAGAGACTTTATTTGTTTTTTTATTTTTGGGCCACCCTTCATATATTTATAAAGTAGATGAGAGTGTTTTAGTTTTGAAATAAAAATAAAAAGACAGTAAAGTAAGGAAGGAAAGAGTGTTTCTTGTCCTAAAAAGTCTTAATGCTTAAAATCCCAAGCTAAAGGCCCTTTCACAATTGTACCACTGTGTGCCAAGCTTCACCAAAGGTTCTAAATTAGTATTACACAATGGGAAATGTCTAAGGAAATAAGAAAGAATACTTAACTTATAAACCCATCACCAAATGCCAATATTCAAAAGTCCATAGTAAATAACACATAGAATCTTTAAATATAACTTACAAATTAACACATAGATTACAAATATTATAAGGGAAGTAAAAAGGGTTCATAAATGGGTTAGAATAATAAACAACATTATAAACACTATAGCCATTAAGTAATAAATAATCAGTTCAGTTCTCTTAGTAGTAACATTCATTTGAGAACTATAAATGATTAATAACATTTGACAAATAAACCATGAATTATAGAAAGTGAAAGATTGCATTCATTAAAATGAGTTCATTTATAAAAGTATCGATCATTGAATACATTCATGATTTAAAAGGATGAAGGAATAATTAAGTGAAATCATGAATTTATTCTGACAATGTTTTGGGACTAAGAATTACTGATCTTCAAAATAGAGTATAGCTATACATTTATATATGAGGATGGGGCTCACTTCCTAGTAGCATGATATTTCAATATTAGGCCATGATGGCCACTATAGTTTGTTAAAACCATATAAATATCAATAAAATAGTATAAAATCCAATTGAATCCCTTCAAAAGATCCCCAAAATCCCACCTAAATGATACATGGAGGAGCCATGAATGGACTACCTCCCAATTGCCTAAACTTTACTCCAATGGCATCCAATGTAGATACCAATAAATTAAAATCCTAGTATAGTTTGGTTAGATTTATTGGTGGATCTGATAAGATCACCTCTGACTGAGCCACCAAACTTTGATAAACTAGGATTAGGGCCTCCATATCCACCTTGACTTTTGATACCTTGTTAATTCTCGTAGTTGACTAGGTAGAAAGTTTAAAAACCATGTGGGCTCCATATTTGTTGATCTTAGCAACCTTTCTCCTCATAACTTGGTCAAAATGACCCAAGTGAACCCTAAACACAACCTTGTCCAACATAGTGCTATTTAATTGGAATAACACTGAGATATTAACTTCTTTGAAGTAAGCCAATATATTCTTTTTACCTTCTTCCAGGGGATCCACCAAAGTTTGTGTTAGGCCTAGTCATTACTCAATTATAAACCTCATGATATTAGCATATGTTTTATACAATCTTAGGTCTATAATGGGCATAATATTCAGCTTTAGGAACATACCCTTATGCACTATAACCACCAAATTTATGCATTTGCTTTATACTTGAGCAATCCTTTAAAAATATTCCCTAGGTCTTGTGAATATGCATCTTACTACCTACTATAATTTCCCCCACTCTTTGTAGTACTAAAAAAATTGCTAGAGGGTGTCCTTGACCTATCCAATTAGACCCATAGGGAAGGAGACTTTCACTTGCACTTCGAAGGCTCAAACCTGATCCTGCATATCCTACATTATTTTTTTTGGTATGTCATGGGTGGCTCAGAGGATTGAGATAGGGTCTTCACCACATTTTATTCTCTCATGGAATTCCTCACCTTGGTGAGGGAGAAAATATCCAATTTAGTCTTCTAGACCACAAGGTTCCCCTCCTATATAAGATTTTGAGTGATGATCCTATGCATATTTTTCATGGTGTAATCAAAGTCCCACTGCACATTAAGGTCAACCTAAATTTTCATCTCAGATGCTTATGACACCATAGCCATTCCCAAGGTAGAAGAGGTGTTGGTTGGGTGATGGATATGGTGGTGACATGTGGATGATGAGGTGGAGTGGGCATTAAGGACGTCAAAGGGATGAATTAGGAATGTAAGGAAGGAGGAGGAGGCATGGGGATGTAGGGAGGTAAGATGAATGGGGAGGCCTAAGGAAACATATATTCTTGATAGTAACTCTAGTTAGGTTCACCTATGGGGGCATGACTCTAGGGAGAGGGGTATTCAGTATAAAGGAGGAGATGGGTTGGTTAAATTTCAATCCCATGGTACCTAGGATAAGGGACAAAAGAGGTTGGGAAATGATGTGGGAAGCCACTGGGGGATGTGTAGGAGTAGTGGGAATCTATGAAGGAGGATGAGTGAGATAAATTTGTAACTGAATATAAGGTTGAGGATAAACTAACATCTTATTCTTTCTTGGCCACTTGCTCGAGTATCTTTAACTACTAAAATTGAGTAAGTAGAGGTGGTAGAGGCCAAAGGGGTTGACTGAGGAAATTACTAAACCATGAAGGGTGTCACTCAAATGGACTATGTCACTTGAGCTATGCATATTGGTGAACTTATTATGGTAGTCTTAGCCACATTAGATGGAGGTAAGGCGATTACAGGTACTTGGATTTTTGGAATGACTAGTGGGGGCACCAAGGAGGCCCCAAGCTATCAAATGGATGATGCAAAAGGGGAAGAGGATATAAAAACACTATCCATGGCTAGGGCTAGAGGCACTTCGGTAAATTATGTAGGGTTAAAATTTGGAATAAGGGAGGCATCACCTTAGTGGATGGATGGGGAGTTGGGGAACTAGGTGGTGTGATGAGAGGTTTTTAGAGAGTGGAGGAAGTAGTGAAAAGGATTTGTGTTATTGCTAGATACTAATCCCACTATAGAGTAGTTTTTGGGATGATAATGATATCAAACCTTAGGGCCTACATGTTTTTAGGTTAAGTCACTTGAAATTGATCTATTTGGGGTAAGGATACATTCATTTTAACTTGTTAGGGATAAGATGCTTAAACTGGAGGAGGTGGTGGAGGTGACAAGGGCTGAGGTGTAGGAGGAGATCTAGGGAAAAAATATTCTTAGACTCATTATATAATCCTTATTAAAATATAATGGGAGTTACCTTGATGTTATCCATATGTTGAGTTTATGTAGAGGAGGCAACAAATGGACTAGGTTTAACCTTTTCCCCTTTCTTCTTCTTGTAGGCCTCAATCTAGGAAAGGACCTCTTGATCATTGGTTAGATTTAAGTAGAGATTTTCATCATCTTTAGGCTAGTGACCATAGTTGAGGTTGAGATGGGCCAAGTACTTCATTAAGTGGGCCTTGATAATGTCACGTAGGTTCCAATTATAGTGCTCAACTCTTCCTAGGTGTAAAGAGTCCCTCTTAATTACCGTTTTTAATAAAAGAGGTATGGCCCTATACACATGGTGTATATAAGGGAAAGTGAATCTAATATAAAAATTAATCCTAACTTGAAGAATATAAATCACACTAGCCTTGCCACTTGTTGGTGTATTTAGATAAATGTGGTCATGACCAATATGGATCTGCTAGACCTAATTAAGGGGTATTTTACCATAAAATATCACTAGAGAGGGTTCTAAAGCCTGTAGTCTAGCAATACCACACAATGACCCTAAATAGGTCCTATTTTTTCATGTCAAATTAAATGAAAAAGTAAAGTAAATCTAATTTAGTGATCACCAAAGCATGTGTCACAAAATGGATATAATAAACATTAAAAGTAAACATGAAAAAAAGAACTCTACTTAAGTCAATGTAGAGGTAATCATAATGCATAGAGAGATAAACATATTCATAAGCTAACACATGTTTACCTTGAAGATGAACTTGTTAAGCCTCAATCTCTCCCTTGTTCAATGGTCCTTTGTAAGAGGTTGGTGTGATTTTTAGAGATAATAAAGATAGGTCATCTCTAGGCTACATGACTTCTCATATACATCCAAAAGAATTATCCCACATGAAAAGATTATTCTCTCCAAAGAAAATAAGAAACCCTAAGAAATGGATCCTCAAGTAGAAAGGTGGATAATAAGATGCACAATTAAATGATTATCTATACCTATCTCTAATGAAAATGGCAAAAATAATGGAAATTATCAGAGCCTACACAATAGAGAAAGAGTTGAACACCATAATATATATTTAAAACACAAACAAAACAATATTATTCACTCTATCATATTTCATATGAGATGTTATAAAGTTATATAGGAAAATTCTTTCTTATAATTAGGGAGCTCATATATCCATATATATCTCACATACCTATAATCTCTCAATATCCTATATGATTAATATTGTTATAGCATATAACAATATATCACAACTGACTAAACAAATAATATATTCTAATAACTAACTCACACATTATAATATTTACCTCTTAGTAAATATCCAAATGTATATACTAATATAAAAACTAATTCCTAACTCCCCCCCCCTAGTTTTTACATAGTGAAAAAACATTCACACTCTCACCTACAATATGCTCACCCCTATGGCATGCCCAACTATTTGGCTCATGACCTTGATATAAATAAAGGTTCACTCCTTCCATGGTTTTAAATATGTTTACCACAAACCTTGACATAAACAAGAACCTCACCATCTATCAACCTCTGATGGTTTTCTAGATCTATCACAAACCTTTTCAAGATACATGAACTATCTTACATTGGTGTTTTTTTGTCTTTTCACTATGTTTTTACATTAGGGAATAATGTTTGGAATTTTTCACTTGAGAACTTACTTATTATAAATATTAAACATTAATGTACTTCTATTATTATTTCAAATATACAATGGAAATGATGAAAACACACCACACAAAATATGTCACCAAATCATCTAGGCCCCATCGTTGGTGAATAATGATAGGCTGTAGAACCTCCAGCCTTTGTTTCCTCCATCCTCCAATAGAAGAAGTTGATCATTTAGTAAACATGTCAATGAAGCTCATATTTAATTTTTTGAGGAGAGAACTCCCATAATTTGGACATCACATACAAAAAATAATGCATCCATTACAATAAAGCATTTGAATGTGACAACCAAACCAAATAAAATAAGGACTCTAACTCTTGACTTATTTTATAGTGAATTAAAAAATGACATACTTAAAAAAAAATCTTTTAATATTTTTAATAATTTTTTATACCGGTACATATGTGACCATTTCAAAAAAATTTATGACACTTTAGATATTATAAACACTTAAAACTATCCACCACTAGATTTTTATCAGACTTCAGAGTGATTCCTACCAACCATTAAAAATTAAGCCTAGGAATCACTAAACATCCCAAATTTTCTTGTGCATCATTCATCAAAATTTATAATCAAATTGAGACATCTATAGTTAGGGTATCCTACCATATGCAATAATAACCTCTCATAGATTCATCCCTAATCATCTTGCATCATGACAACATTTAATTTAGCCTATGGACCTATTAAGTGGGGCACATGAACTAAAATCAAATCTTGAAAGAGATAAATGTCTAATCAAAATTAATTAATAATCTAAACCAAATTATATACCTAGTTTAATCATCCATGTGTAATTAATGAATAACTAAAAAAAGAAATTTAAAAATTTAATTATCCTAGCCTTTCATCATGGCATTTGTGAGTTGTCAAGCTCTTTGAAAATATCTCATTTTAGATACCCATGACTATTCATTAAAAATCATGAGTAATTTACACCTATTAACTCTACTAGGGTTATATTTGACTCACCTAGGTTAGGTTTGAACCCATTCCAAGCACTAAATCCACCTTGACTCACCTTAGGTTGGGGTTAGATCCATTTGTTATAAATACAAGCCCTTGCCTATTAAATTATAATTTTGGATAATGTAGAGTTATAATGTAGGTTTTTTTGCATGAGATTCATATTAATAATATTATAATGCCAAAATATTGAGCTAATAAATCACAAGACAAAGCCAATACAAGCCAATGGTGTCAAAGAGAGAAGGAGCTACATAAACTCCATTGTCAAAGACTCTTTGAACACAAATTGAGAAAGCCACTCAATAATGAATTTGTAGCTCCTAAGGAACGTAAAATATTATGTGTCTTTTTAATTTTAGTTATAATTTTCATTTGGTTTTGTTCATTAAGCTCACCCCTAATATCTAGGATTTTAAGTTTTAGTGTTAGTGTGTTCTGATAAATTTTTATTTACTTGAACTAACACTCTATTAACCCCCCTTCTTGGATTCATATGATCACAAATGGAACACTAAATAGGACCTAAAGCATCGCATGTATAAAGGATACCAAAGTACAGCTCATAGTTTTTCTAATGAATACTTGATCATCTTAAAAAATTGAGTTTTTACTTGGTTTTTTTTATATTATGTTTTTTAGTCATACATAGTTTACACAATGACCAACATTGATCCTATCTTAATCGACATCATTCCTATCCTAACTAGCATCGGTCCCTATGTAGGGTAGAACATGGAATAAAAACTTGGTTTTTTGGAAAGTTTTAGGTTGTTATTCTTGGTTTTAGAACTTATAAAGTCTTTGTTTGGTTCTTTTCTTGTAGGATCTAGAATCTTAGTTTATTTTTTATGATTCTTTTGGCTAATGAACAATTTTGTGGAATCATGGTGTTTTTCCTATGGTGTTTTTGGCTAAAGAATTTTATTGAGTATCTCCCCAAATTTATATAATTTGGGTGATCTAAACACAACCTATAAAGTATTTTCACTTAGTCATTTATTTTATGCAACTTGGCTTGTGAGCGGGAGTTCATAGGCTCATCACAAGTCATTTAGGGGTGATTTGACTTAAGAATTCATCTCATAGCATTGTATCAATGCTGTTTCATGGTGGGGTATATAAACTAGTGCATGTATAATATGATTTCTAAGGGCTAAGTGGCTAGCCTCTCCAATCAAAACAAAGACCTGAGTTAGGTCTAGATAACTAGGGGATTCCACTAAGAAGTACATAGATTAAATATTTATTCAAAGGAATATACCCTTGCATAGTAAGTTATCTGGTATGAAATTAATTGACATGATTGCATCTCTAGTGTCAGCAACACTTGAGACCATCTAGATAAATGAAACCTATAATTTTAGAACAACCCCAATTGCCACAAACATATTATTGATTCAGGGTGAGTAGCCCAAAGTCCATGTCACCATAAAATCTCTTGGGAGAATGGGGTGTATAAACCCTACTAATTCATGTACTTTTATTTTTGAATTAACACTTAAAACCCTCCCAAGAGCACGTATATAGACATAATTCAATGATAAAATGCAAACTTGTTAGTTATAGGATATATGACGTTACATTTATATGTTTATGTCATTTTTCCTTTGTTATATGGTTTTTGAGTTTAAAACTATCCTATTTATTGGCTTCCCATTTCAGAACAAGTTTTATGTCCACATCACTCCATTGTTTGAGGAGGTGTTACACCATCCATTTCACACCATACCTTTTACCTTAGTCTTTTAACAAATTTTTCTATGTATGTCACTTGATTGGAAAAGGTCACATTATGCTACCCAATCCATTTCAAGTTTTTTGCCTTGGAGTCTTGAAACAGACCATTGATCATACCTTTAGAGTATGATAATGTTGTTACAGTACTCAAATCATTTCATAAACTTATTTTAATTTTGTCCAAGTTTCACATTTGAAACCAATCCATGTGTACCATTTATATCTTTGTCTAGTGTCATTACGCCATTCAACTTTATCTAGGTTATTATTTGATCAGAGAATCCTAGTTTTCCTAAGTCAATTTTTTAATTAACCTTGAAAAGTTCAAATCCAAACATTGATTTATTCTTGTTTATGCCTTGTTTAAATTGGGCTTAAACACCATTATCTATCTTTTGGGTTATGTAACTTAGGTTAATTTTTTACCCAATTTGAAAACTATTATTTGTGCCTTTATTTTGAAGAAAATAGTATATCTCCAAGTGCCTTTTATTTCATGCCTTATGATAATTTTTTCAAGTTCATGTCTAAAGTTGAATGCCTAGTCTATGCTAATATGTTTCATATTTGCTAGATTAAATCATACCCCTTTGTTTGAGCCTAGATTTTAATGCCACATTTGTCTAAAATACCTAGCAACCTTTGTTTTCCTAGATTGGACTTATTTAGAACACTTTGAACCTAGAGTTTAGAATTTTAGTTTTAGTTTATCCACTTGACCTCTTTGTGTGAGACATTTAATGTTGGAAATTTGATGTTATATTGTTTTATACCATGTTTTTGCATAGCCCTTTTTAGAGATACATATCCATCCTTTGACCAAGTTATATGAAGTTTGAACCTTTTATATTTAGAGACAATATTTTTTTAAGGTTATAGAACTCTAACTCCTTTTATCATGAAGCATTCACCATTGATTTGAACATGTCTCATTATACTCATAGTAAAATTATGTACAATCTAGGGTATAGTAATGTGGTCACACAAGAAGACTTTGTTCAAGACCCTTATGGAGACAATGTCATTTTTGAGATGGATCCTTATACACCTTACAACACTCAATTGGGGAAACAAAGCCAAGATATCTTAGACAACTATTTAGTCAACACACCTCCATAATTAGATTAAAACTAAGAGTAAATGACACAATACCTAGCTAGTGTACCTTTGATTGTAAAACAAATCCAACAACAACTGTAGTACATTACAATGCCATGGACTTATGAACCTTATTTGTTTGATAGTTACTTGCTTTAAAACAAGGATGAAGTATTAAACAAAGATGAAAAGGTAGGGGATAAGTTTCCAATAGACTTCCCCCACAAAATTTTTCCATGTTTAGTAAGAGTACCTTACAACATGCATTATAATCAAAACATTGAGCATGCTTCTTATATCAATCCTCAAGCTCTAATATAAATTCCATATCAAGACCCTTGTATGATTGTCATAGGAAAAATCCTCATGGAGGACCACTTCATATATATTTAGACAACATATTAGACTTATTTGAACTTAACATGTAATTTGAACAAGATGACCATGTCAAATACTCCTCTTATTGAGTTAGCTCTTTCAATAGGAGTCTTGATCAAATTGGTAGGACAAGAAAAATAGGGTATGGACCCATTCAATCAAAGAAATTTAATTGGATACATGTTCAATGCACCAAGTATCGAATAAGTGTCTTCTACTTCTATGTAGAATAATGAGCCAAAAATAGCGGATAATGCATAAGTAACATCCAATCTAGACCAAAGTGTTATAAATGGACAAACAACTAGTCAAATACAAAACATGACTTTATTTAACATCATGAGAGGTTCCAAAATGTAGGGGGAAGGAAATTATACCTCCCAAACATAAACAACTACCTCTAATCCTCAATCAACTACTTCTTTTAACACATTATCAAAAGGATTACGTAGTCAAATGATAACCATTGTCATGCCTCAAAAAAATATTATGAATATTAGTCCAACAAAATAGGTGATGAATAATATTCCATAGAAATAAGCATAATCAAACATACCAATGTAACAGAGGCAAAATATCCTACCACCTCAATAGGGGGTAGACAATGTTTTACCTCACCAAGTAGTAACAAACATACCTCTTCAATTGTAAACCAACATACCATTATAGTAAAAAATGATGTATAATAAATAGTGTACAAGTATTGGTTAGAAACAAAATTTTAACCTTTATCATGTGTCTACTTCCTAACAAGGATTTGTGCAACTAAAAGGTTTTAATGTGTCACAAGTATTGATTAGGCAATAATAGCCTTTTGTTCCTAGTGTGCTACAAACTCAATGACAAGGCCTTGGTTCACAATTTGCCCTTAATAATTAAGGTTTTAATAGTAATTATCAAGTCACTAATCAACCTCAACAAGCATAGTACATCACTCCCATCCATACTTTTCCATCTCAACCACAATTTACCCAAAACTAGGCCCATATACTAAATCCTAACTAGAACATCATACCATAAGGTGTGAAAATCCAAAAAATGCATCCTAATATTAGAATGCATATTCTTAGTCATTTTAATATCCAAACTATTTTTTCATATAAAACCATGCCTCCACTATACCCCGATCCAAGTAATCCACTTGTGACCACCTAGCCTCCACCTCAGACCAATGTTCCCTCTAGTTTCCTAGCCTAAGAACTACAATAAATGAAGGATGCAATTTCCACCATCCAATCCATAAAGAAAACAAGGAATTTTAAGTTGTATGACATGTGTTTCTACCCATTAAACATTTATTATCTATAGATACCATTTACTCCAGGGTACTATTGGCCAATTTTAGCTTAGATACAAAAGTTTGCCTAGATGGACCAGTATTCTGAAAGTCCTAGTGTGGAATGAGAAGCTGACTAGGGTTATTATTTATTGAGTGATAAAATAATGGAAGGATAAAAACACATGAAATTTAAAAACTTTTTAAACACTTTAAGCAAGCTTAAAGTGTAATTTAATGATTTTTTAGAAGTAGGCTTGGAAACAGATCTAGAGTTACAAGTGAAATATCTAATAGGTTTCCATGGTTTTCATAGCATTCATGGAAGATTAATTACATTTTAAAAAAGTATCAAAGGTTTATCAAATCCTTAATGGGTCCAAATATGATTAACACAAGCCTAGATAAACCAAACCATAATGACATGTCATGTACGAATGAATAGGTCAATTTGGTTGTGCATTTTATAAGTAGTTGGGGAAGTTAACCAATGTTTAAAGATTACATGAGATGATGTATTTTTGTGTCAAGAATGTCCCCTATAAATTTATCATCTTGATGAGTTTTCTATCTCAAGATATAAGCCTTCAAAGATGGTCTAGTAGTAAGAGACATGCCCAAGGACGTCAAATAAAAGCCACAAGAAGTAGCCATTTGAATTCAAAAATCTTAAAAGGATCCTAAGAGTGAATGCATTGCTACCAAGTATCAAAATATCACTTGATCTAATCATATATCAATAACAAGTTGATAATGGTTTGAGTTATTCAGATAATCAAGATCAATGATATGAGTTAAATCATGAAAATCAAGATCAATGGTGAGCTCAAGGTCAACAAGTCAGAGGATCTTAGGATGGAATGAAAATATAATAAGTGGTATATGATTAATTAAAGGATCAATGGCATTTGTTTGATCAAGTATAAGGAAGATCAATGGCACACATTCAACCCTGCAAAGCAGATTGATGGTGCACATGAGGTCAAAAAGTCAATAAAGGTTACACATGAGGCTATCATGTGGTGAAAAAGTAGTAACTAGATGAAGACTAGTATTATGATCCATAGATTGAATGTGGGGTTACCTAGTGTCATAATTTGGGAATCTTAAATTAAGGATCAATGGAGCAACTTTAATTAAGTTCTAGGATGCACAAGATGATGACACATGCCTAAGTTTGTGATGGTCATAATTTGATATGATAAACAATTCAGAGAGAATGCCACATAGTCAAACACACCAGATCAAAAGATTATATGGACCTAGGTAGGCAAATACATAGATCTAAGATTTATATGTAATCTAGGTTGGACTAGAATAAATACTATGGAACCAAAGACCACCATTAGAGCTTAGTTTCAACCTCTAGTTTGAAGATTTAGAACTTGTAAGACCTATTGTCTAAGGTTATAACATCATTTCATGACTACGTTCATTCTTATTTGAAGGGAATACATGTGTGTAATGAGTTATTGGCTTCCATAATGTTTAGGAACATATTAGGTCTATTGAGACCTAATAAAAATAAAAAATGGAGTCAAGCATCCTGATGGGCTTTTCATTGAGGTCATGACTATTTGAAAACCAAAAAATGGAATTAGTTTTCATCTATAGTATACCTATGTTCAAGTTTGGAATAGGGGAAGGTTTGTGATTATGAAAGAAGTGTTTCATCTTTTGATGCAGTCATATCCTTGGCAAAATAGGTACCTATAGCTGCTTAAAGCAGACATGGTCATGGCTTTATCAAGTCTATAAATATGAATATTTTATCCTTATAAAGAAAAAAAGTGAAGGGTGGCATATAAGTTCAAAAGGAGAGATTTTGTGGTTGAAGATTATAGGTGGAACATTCAATTATTTTTAGAGCATTAAGGATATTTCATCCTTGGAAGGATCATAACTCATCATTTTCAAAATAGATTCTTGTCTTCTATCATATTTCTCAACCAATGAGAGGGTTTAGAAGCTATTAGGACAAATGAAGGTTAATTTGTCGATGGATGACTAGTCCTAATTTGATCAAAATGTGGTTAGGAATTCATTGAAGAGTGGTGGTAGCTCATTTATTAATTCTAATTACGTGTTTTTCCTCTCTCTTCCCCTTTTCTCATATATCTCCTATTTTCCCCCTCATTGGAAGGGTTTCTCTAATTTTGGACTCTCACAAGGACTCTCTAATTTTTTAAGAGTAAGAGACTCTCATAATTGACAAGGTTTAACCATATCAAAATTTATAAGAACTACCTCTTAAAGTAATAAGATCAATCCTTTACCTATCTCTTGCCTTTAATTAGTGTTTAATAAGCTTGTGTATGATGGCTTTGTGAAGGATATTCTTCCATATCTATTGTCTTTCTTTCTTTCCTCTTTTAAAGTTTTTTCAATCTATTTATAGGTCTGAACTTATGTTATTTTCACCATTAATGATGATTGCTGTGAATCTTAGAATTCCTCTTTGCTTCCTTGATTTCTTGGTGAGCCTAGTTCATGAAATACTTATGCAATTAGTTAGTTTGTGAGATTGTGTGAGAAAACATTATCTTATGTTGATCTAGTGTTGGTTTCAATATTATTTGAGTGTCTCATTAAAATTTGGTGCATCACATTTTTATCTTTCTTGGTAACCCTTTTCCCCTTTTCTATCCCTTTTCCTAGTAGAAGTATTAGTCTAGGTGATCCATCAAGAGGAAGCTGAGCTTCTCTAAAGGTTCAACCCCAATACAAGATACCCATAGCCTAAGGTTATCCTAATATTATATCTAGGAGTGGGGTAGCCTAAATAAATCTATCACAAGAGTGAAATTCTATGCCACAATAGTTTTTGGCATGCCTAGTGGGACCACTACATTGTTAACTAAGTGAAATTTTTTTTGGTTTTATATTCATCCAATCAACCTTAGGAGGCATGCATGCAAACATCAATGGTGAATCCAAGTATTCATCAACTAGTTTAATCAGCCCAAGTGACTAATTATCATTATTTGGTATGTATCATCACCCATTTGATCAAAAGGCATGTTCTTTCATTCCTTATCCTTCGTATCAGATTATAAATGTTTATGGATTCACCCCAAATGTCTCTCAAGATTTAATGTATCAACCTTGTTAGAGTTTGTCTCTCTCTAGTCAATCAAAATAGAGTCTTAGGGAGATAAAACTTGATATTAAAAAAGAATTGAGAGAGATTGATAGGGCGAAAGAGTGTTGTAAGCAACAAGAAACTCTTGAACACTAAGCTTTTGTTTAGAAGTAAGAGTTGAGGTTTTAGGAAGAGTGCTTGGTTAGGTAAAACCAAACCAAGAAAGAGAATGACTATCAGTTGTTCTCAAGAATGAGAGTAGCCAACCCTAGACCCCAATTACCCTCTCCTACTCTTATTTATGCTCAAACCCAATCACTTAGTCCACTTTGTCAAAACTCATCTTTATTAAGAGTCAAGTAAATCATTAAAGATAATTCATCTAAAGAACATGAAGCTATCCCATCATGGATATTATCCTATGCAAATTATTCTAACTATGTCATACCCTCTCTTGTGAAACCACTCCCTATAGTCATTTAGGAAGAAGAGAATGTGGTTGCATCTAACACATTCCCCTCATAGAAATTAGTCAAATAAGGTATAAAGAAGAAAGAGGAGGTGCTAGTTGAGGCAGTCCAGGAGCTAGTTTAAGAAAAAGAGGTTTTATCTTAGCTCAATGATCTTTCCCTACAAGAGTTTTATAACTCTTTCTCCACCCTTCAATATCCACCAAAAATAGCCTTCAAGGTCCCTAGTTGGAAATAAAATATCTTAAGGTACATGCAAGGTGAAAATTTTCACCCTCCTACCATCTCCCTCATGGGGAAATAACCTATTTTAAAAAGGATAGAGGAGGAACTTGTAGTTATAGGTGAGCCTAAAGAGGACAATACAAGTGTCTATGAGGAAGAAATCATGATAGGCAACCCACTTAATTTAAAGGAGGAGAAGTCAAGTTTGGACCAGCCTTCTTGGCATGACTTTGACATTAATGAAATAGAGCTTGAAGGAAATACTATTGCCTTCATACTTAAAGAGATGTGTATTCAGGTTTTAGTTAAGAGCAAAAGAGATTCAGATTTATTTTGGGAAAAAAATAGAGAAAAAGGAGGATCATAATGAAGTATGGTAACAACTATACCATGAATTCATGGACTAGGTATAGGTTCTAAACCAACCTACTCCTCCTACAAAGTAAGAAAATGAACTTACAAAATAGGTTATAGAAGCTGACCAGTCTCAAGATGAATTGTCTATTGAAGGTAATAATGATGTCTTCAAGAATGAATGGGAATGGTCATATTAGGAACCACAAAAACATGACACTTTTAACCGTAGATGGATTGATGAGATTTCATATATCTTCTTCCAAGGTGAACAAAATAATAATGGTGTTAAGGTTGGCATTGTCTTGGATGACCAAGAGGAAGCTGCCTTTTGGGATGAATTAGAACTCTTTTGCCTAAGCCTAGATAGTCAACCTTCATGTTCAAAATAACCATCAAGTGATAAGTTTTTAGGTTATCTTATAGTCTAACATAAAGAAAGCTATTAATAAATGGACCAATATGTCTACATTGGATACATGTTTGTCCCTTTTCATCCAATGAAGTGCATGTCGAGAAGATTAACAATAAAGCATTATGGTTCACTAGTTTTGGCACCTCAAGAACAAGGTAATTTCCATCCTAGTCTATCATAGGTGAATAATACTAAATATTTCCCATTTGATCTAAAAGGAAATTACTTGTAGGTTTCAGCCATTGTATCTATTAGAGTGTATTTTTTTATGTTTTCTTCTAAGTGGCGTATGCATATTTATTTTCAATTGTGTGTTTCTTTCCATAAGTGCCTTGGGCACAATGTTGTTTTATTTATTTTCATCCTTTTTGATTTAAGAGAAGGTTTTTAATAAATGGATAGCCTTGTATCAGTTTCATATTGTTTGGGAAGGAAAGACATGAGACTTCATGCCCAATGGATACGCTAAGGCTAATAGTCTCTTGTATAGAAGGCATACATCCTAGGATGCCACCATCAATATTGGCCAATTTTGGCCTACATATGAAAGTTTACATGGATGGACCAGCATTTTGGAAGTCCTGGTGTGGAGTGAGAAGTTGATTAGGGTTATTTTTGATTGAGTGATGAAAAAATGGAAGGAGAAGACCTCATTCTATTTGAAAACTTGTGAGACACTTTAAGCAATATCGAATTGTAATTTGATGATTTTTGGGAAGTAGGCTTGAAAGTAGGTCTAGAATTATAAGTGAAAGATCTAGTAGGTTTCCATGGTGTTAATAGAATTTAGGGAGGATGAAGTATGTTTTAAAAACTCTCAAAGGTTTATCATATCCTTAATGGGTCCAAAGATGATTAATACAAGCCTAGATAAACCAAACCATCATGACATGTCATGCAAGAATAAACATGTCAATCTGGTTGTGTATTTAATAATTACTTGGGGAAGTCAACCAAAGTTTAAATATTTCATAAAATTATGTATTTTTGTTCCAAAAATGTCCCTTAAAATTTTTGTGTCTTGATGAGTTTTTTATCTCAAGATATAAGCCTTCAAAGATAGTCCAGTAGTAAGAGATGTGCCCAAGGACATCAAATAAAATCCATAAGAAGTAGCTATTTGAATTCAAAAATATTTAAAATATCCTAAGAGCGAATGTAATTTTACCAAGTGTCAAATCTCACTTGATCATATCATATATCAAAAACATGTGGATAATGGTTTGAGTTAGTGGGACCATCAAGATCAATGGTATGAGTTAAGTCATGCAAATCAAGATCAACGATGAGCTCAAGGTCAACAAGTCAGAGGATCCTCAGATGGAATGTAGAGATAACAAGTGACATGATAAAAGTGAATTAAATAATAAATGGTATGCATTTTATTGAGTATAAGGAAGATCAATTCCATGTGTTAAAATGTGCAAAGTAGATTGATGATGTACATGAGGTCAAAATGTCAATAAGCTAGATTTCAAGAGAGGCTTCCACATGGTGTAAAAGTGATAATCGAATGAATACTGGTAGTAAGATTTTTTGGCCTATTTTTTCCCACATACTAAGATTATTCCTAGATAGAGAATATGAGTAGATTTATTAACCCATAAATGATCAAAAGATGGTAAAAAATCTCTGAAGAGCCATACCGTCTCAAATGTCATGTAGAAATAGACTAGTCTGCTCAATTATACATTTTATAATTATTCTTAAGCCAAAATCTCACATGAACATGAAGTTATTAATGCCTAAATAATGATCTACAATTTTTTTAATCTTAATGAGTTGTTTATCTCAATATATAAGCATTCAAAGTTGAACGAGCAGAGTGGGTGTGTGTACAGATGTCAAGTTAAAGTTGTAAAAAATAGACATTTGAATTAAAATGTTCCTAAAGACAAGCATAGGGTTCATAAGTTTCAATATATTAGGTACCTAAATAGATATCTAATGACACACATCAACTAATGAGCTAATGGGTATAAGCTGATCAATGGTGCATGGTCCATCATACTAAAGTAGATCAACGATGAGCTTGAAGTCAACTTGTTAATGAATATCAAAGATAAATACGTAGTTTCCAAGTATCAAAACCATGGAAACTATAATGTAAATCAATGATACACATTTTATTTAGGTAAAAGAAAATTGATGATGTGTGTAAGGTTAAGAATTCAACAAGCTCAAGATGAACATGAGGCCACCATGTGGTGCAAGTGTGGAACTAGATAGAGCTGACTATGGGCCCATGGAATGAATGAAAAGCTAAAAATTGGCACAATTTGAAGAAGCCCAGATCATGATCAATGGATGATATTAAAATTAAAATTAAAATCTAGGAGACTTAAAATGGAGAAAAAATATGGTTAAGGTCAAAACAAAGTAAATATCTCAAAGGGATTTATCACCATTAGAGTTTAGTCAAGAATTGATAATCATGAGATATAGTCATACAGTCAAGGTGGCTAATAATGAAGCTCCATCTTCATTAAATCTCAGACATAATTTTTGGTTAACAATTTAGAACTTGTTGACCCCATTATCTAAAATTTATAGTATTATCCCATTGGTGTGTTTATTTCTCTTTTAGAAGTAAGATCCTCATGTACAATGGATTATCAGTTCCCATAAGGTTCAAAGGTAGAATAGGTTTGTTTAAACCTAATATAGCTCAATAATAAAGCTATGTAGCCTTTATATTTTCATTAACATGATAACTATAGGAAAAATAATAAATGAGGTTATTTTTCAATCTATGGTAATACCTATGCTCAATTTTTGAAGTAGGGATAGATATATGATTATGGAGAAACATCTCATCTATCAACATAGTCATAGCTTTGACAAGAAGGTACCTGCAGCTATTAAAAGTAGACACAATCATGGATCTATCAAGTCCATGGGTATGAAGAATTTATCTTTATGATAATTCCAAGTGAAGGGTGGCCTATAAGTTCAAAACAAAAGGATTTGGGGATTGGAGAAAGTAGTTGGAGCATTTAATAGACTTTTATGGTTTATAAGATTTTCTTCACAACAAGATCATGACCTATCATCTTCAAATCAGATTCTTGTCTTCTAGTGTATTTCTTAGCCAATGAGAAGAGCTTGAAGACTATTGGAGAAAATGAAGGATTTTTGTCTATAATGTGTTAACCTTGATTTTATCAAAAGATGGTGGAACATTCATTGAAATAGGGTGGTATCTCATTTCATGGTCGCAGATGACATGCTCTCTCTCTTCCCTTTCTCCTATATCTCTTATTTTCTTCCACATTGTAGACTCTCTCTAATTTTTTTTCCCACAAGGAATCTTTGATTTTTAAGATTAGGGGACTCTCTAAGATATTACAAAATATGTGCATCTTGATTAGGCTAAAACCAATCAATAATTTTTAAGAACTACCTCTTGATGCAATAAAAGACTTTCTTTACCTATCTCTTGCCTTGGATTTGTGTTAAGTGAGTTTTACATGATGGCATTATAAAGGAGAATCTTCCTAATCCACTATCCTCCTTTAGGGTGTTTTCAAGATATTTTAGGTATGGATTAGTGTTCTACCTGAACCTATTCTATGAAACACTTATGCACTGAGCTAGATTATGAGGTTGTGTGAGCTAACATTGTCTTCTACAAATTTATTGTGGGTTAAAACTTATGGGAATATTTCATTTTTATTTGGTACATCAGCTTTTAGCCTTCTTAGGATCCCTTTTCCCCCTTTATAACCCTTTTCTTAGTAGTAGAATTATTTTAGGTGATCCATCAAGAGGAAGTTGTCCTTCTCTGGAGGTTCAACCCTATTATAGGATAATCATAGCTTGGGGTTATTCCCATATTATGAATGGGACAAGGGGAGCATAAATAAATCCTCCAAAAGGATGAAATCTCATGTCATAATAGTTTATAGCATGCTTAGTGGGACTTTACTACATTTTTCATCTCACTGAAAGGTTTTTGGTGTTGCCTTTCAATGTAATCAACCTTTGGAGGCACATTTGAAAATACCAATGGTGAATCTACTATGAACATTAGCTGGTGTAAGCAGCCCAGTGCCTAATCACCATTATTTGGTATGTATCATCCCCCATTTAATCAAAATACATGTTATTTCATTCCTTATCCTTCATATCAAGTTACAATTGTTCATGGATTCACCCCAAGTGGCCCTCAAGATTCAATGTATCAACCTTGTCAGAATTTGGCTCTCTCTAGTCAACCAGAAAATAGCCTTAGGGAGATATTTTTTGATCTTTAAAAATTATTAAGATAGGTTGACAAGGAGGAAAATTACTATAGGTAATAATAGAATCTTGAACACCAAGATTTTTTTTAGGATCAAGAGTTAAGGTTTCAAGAAGAATGCTAAGTTATATAAGACCAAGATAAGAAAGAAAATAACTATCAGTTGCTCTCAGGAATGAGATCATCCAACCCTATAACCCAATTTCCCTCTCTTACTCTTTTTCATGCTCAAACCCAACGCCATAGTCCACTTTATCAAGTCTCATCCTCATCAAGAGCCAAACAAGTCACTGAAAACCATTCAATGGAGGAACATGAATCCATCCCATCTTGGATATTCTCCTATGCCAATGACCTTGAATATGTCATACCCTCTCTTTTAAACCACCCTCTCCCACACCCATTCAAGAAAAAGAGAAGGTACACAAGCCTCATGATTTAACCTCATGGAAATCAATCAAATATGGAATAAAGAAGAGAGAGGAAGTGATAGCTAAGGTAGTCTAGGAACTAGAAAAGAGGTGTTATCTCATCTCACTAAGATTGTCATAAAAAAGTTTCATGACTCTATCTCCTTCCCCCAAGAGCCACTGAAGAGAGAATTCAAAGTCCCTAGCTATAAAGATACTCTCCTAAGATTCAATTAAGATGAACTTATTCACCTTCCCACCATCTCCCTCTTGGATAAAGAGCCTATTTGAAAAGAATAAAGGAGGAGATTGTAAGCATAGGTGAACTTGAAGAAGAAAACATAAGTGTCTATGATGAAAATATCATGATAGGCAACCCACTCCATTCAAAGGAGGAGAAATTAGGTTTGGACTAGCTATTGTGGCATGGATTTGACATTGATGAATTAGATCCCAAAGGTAGTACTAATGCCTTCATATTTTAAGGGAGGTGTATTAAAGATGTAGCTGAGAGTAAATGGGATCTTGATTTGTTCCAAGAACTTCCATTTGGTATGGGTAAGGATGAATATGAGGAAGAAATAGAGAAAAAGGAGGATTAGGATGAAGTATGGCAGCAATTATACCATAAATTCATGGACCAAATAAAGGTTCTAAACTAGCCTATCCCTCACTTGGAGCATGAAAATGAACTTGTAAATTAGGCTAAAGAATATGACTGGTCTCAAGATGAATTTTCTATTGAAGGCAATACTAATGTCTTCAATAATGAAGGAGAATGGTCAGATCTAAAGTCATAAGAACATGACATTTTGAACCTTAAATGGGTTCATGAGCTACCATATGCATCATTTTAAAGAAATAAAGTCAAGGATGGTGTTGAAGTTGGCATTATCCTAGATACCCAAGATGAAACAACCTTTTGGGATGACTTAGAGCTTTTTTGTCTAAGCCTAGATAGTCAACATTCATGTTCAAAGGAGTCATTAGATTAGGAGGTTATAGGTGCTCCTATAGTCCATTTTGGATCAAGCCTTGAATAAATGGACCAATATGTCTATGCTAAAGACATGTTTATCTTATTTAATCCTCTTGAGAGCATGCCAAAAGAGTTAGCAATCAGGTATCTTAGCTCACCAATCATGAGCTCTCTAAAGAAAGGTGTTTTCCATCTTGATCCAACACAAATGAGCAATGTTAAATATTTTACATTTTATCCATGAGTAAGATACTTGTAAGTTACATCCCTGTACATATTAGAATAGTTTTCTTATTTTTCTCTAAGCGCCTTGTGCACATTCTTTTCTTGTTGTGTGTTTCCTTTTCCAAAGTGCCTTGGGAACTTTATTTATTTTATTTCTTATTGTTCCTATTTTTTTAAGAAGAATTTATTTATAGGTGAATCATTCCATCATTTCATCTAATCTAAGAGCAAATACTTATGACTCCATACCCAATGGATTAGACAAGGCAACTATTATGGGTTATCAAGCATAACAGGCATGCTTCCCTATGAGTCACCAAAGATGTTGAAAATTTTTGGCCCAAATACCAACCTTATACCTAAATAGAGAATATGAGAAAATTTATTTACCCATAAATGATCAAAAGATGGCAAAAGTAAGCTTTGAAGAGCTAGGCCATCTCAAACATCATGAAGAAATAGATTGGTCATCTTGATTTTGTATTTTATAAGTATGATTAGAAAGCCTTTCATATCAAAAGATCACATGAACATGAAGTTATTAATTCCTAAATCATGATCTACAATTTTTTTATCTTGATGAGTTGTCTATCTCAAGATATAAGCATTCAAATTTGAATGAGCAGAGTGGGACATGCACACATACATCAGGTTAAAGTTGTGGCAAATAACCAATTGAATTAAAATGTTCCTAAGGATAAGTATGGGGATGACAAGTTTTAATATATTATGTACCTAAATATATATCTACTGATGCATGGTGATTAATGATCCATTGGGTCTAAGATGATCAATGGTGCATGATCCATCATACCAACGTAGATCAATGGTGAGCTTATAATCAACTAGTCAACAGATCTCAAGATAAATTCATAGTTGCTAAGTGTCATGACTATGGTAATTGTTAGGTAAATCAATGGTATGAATTTAAACCATGAAAATGAAGATCGATGGTGCACATAAGTTCAATAAGTCAACAAGCTTAGGATGAATGTCATGCCACCACATGGTGCAAGCATGGGAACTAGATAGAACTAACTACAGGCCCATAGAATGAATATGAAGATGATAATTGGCATAATTTTAATAAGCTCATATCATGATAAATAGATGATATTAAAATTCAAAGCCAAGAAACTTCAAATGTAGAAAAAATATTGTTTAGGTTAAACCAGAGCAAATATCTCAAAGGGATATGCCACCGTTAGAGTTCAATTGAGCACCACTAAGCATGAGATGCATTCATATAGTCAAGATGGTTAATAATGAAGCTCCATCATCATTAAAGCTTAGATAAGACCTCTAGTTGATGATTTAAAACATATCAACCCCATTCTATAAAAGTTGCAAGATTATTCCATTGGTGTGTTCATTACTCTTTTAGACGGAAGATCCTCATGTATAGTCGATTCTTGGCTCTTACAAAGTTCATAGGTAGAATAGGTTTGTTTAAACCTAATATAGTTCAATAATGAATCTATGTAGCATGTAAGTTTTCATTGACATGATAACTATAGGAAAACTAATAAATGAGATTGATTTACAATCTATAGTAAGACCTATGCTTAGTTTTTGAAGCAAGGGTAGATATGTGAATATGGAGAAATGTCTCATATATTGACATAGTCATAGCTTTGATAAGAAGGTACTTGAAACTATTAAAAGTAGACATGATCATGGATCTATCAGGTCCATGGGTATGAAGACTTTTTCCTTATGATAAATCCAAGTGGAGGGTGGTGTATACGTTCAAACCAAAAATATTTGGGGATTGGAAAAAGTAGTTGGAGTATTTAGTATATTTTTAGGGTTTGGAAGATTTTATTCATAGCAAGATCATGACCATGATTTTCAAAATAGATTATTATCTTCTAGTGTATTTCTCAGCCAATGAGAATACCTTAAAGACTATTGGAGAAAATGAAGGCTAATTTTTCTATGATTTTTTAACTTTGATTTAATCAAAATATGGTGGATCATTCATTAAAATATGGTGGCATCTCATTTAATGATCTCGGATGGTGCTCTCTCTCTCTCCCCCTTTCACTTATATATCTTATTTTCTTCTAGATTATATACTCTCTTTGATTTTGGATTCCCACAAGGACTCTTTAATTTTGAAGAGTAGGGGACTCTATGAGATATTGAAAAATATTCTCATCTTAATTAGGCTAAACCCTATCAATAATTTGTAATAACTACCTCTTGATGCAATAAGAGACTTTCTTTACCTATCTCTTGCCTTGGATATGTGTTGAGTGAGTTTTTCACAATGAATTGTGAAGGAGAATCTTACACATCCATTTCCCTCATTTATTACCTCCTTTAGGGTGTTTTCAAGCTATTTCAAGTCTAGATTAGTGTTCTACCTAAACCTAGTCCATGAAACACTTATGCATTAAGCTAGATTATGAGATTGTGTGATCTAGCATTATCTTTTATAGATATAGCATGGGTTCAAGCTTATGGGAGTCTTCCATTTTTATTTTGTGCATCACATTTTATCCTTATTGTGATCATTTTCCCCCATTTTAAACCCTTTTCTTAGTAGTAGCATTAGTTTAGGTGATCCATCAAGAGGAAGCTAACTTTCTCTGGATTTTCAACCCTATTATAGTATACCCATAGCTTGGGGTTGTTATAATATTGTGAATGAGAGTGGAGGATATTGAATAACTCCTCTACAAAGGTGAAATTACACATCATAATAGGATCCATATATTGAACATGGGGTTACCAAGTGTAATAATTTGGGAAGCCTAAATCAAGGATCGATGGATCAAATTCAATCAAGTTATAGGAGGCATAAGATGGTAACATATGCCTACATTTGTGATGGTCATAAATTTAAATATGATAAACAGTGTGGAAATAAAGACACATTGGTAGACACATCAGATCAAAGGATTCTATGAACCCAAGTAGGCAAATACATAGAGCCAAGATTTAGATGCAATCCAAGTTGGACCGGAACAAATACTTCAGGACCAAAAGCTGCCATTAGAGCTCAATTTTAACCTCTAGTTTGAATATTTAGAAACTAAAAGACCTATTGTCTGAGGTTATAACATCATTTCATGACTATTTTTATTGTTTTTTGAAGGGAATCCATGTGTGTAATGAGTTCTTGGCTTCCACAATGTTCAAGAATAAATTATGTCTATTGAGACCTAATAAAAATCAAGAATGGAGTTAAGCTTCTTGATGGGCTTTTCATTGAGGTCATGAATATATGAAAAACAATAATTGGGATTAGTTTTCATCTATAGTAAACCCATATTTAGGTTTGGAATAGGGCTAGGTTTGTGGTTATGAAATAAGTGTCTCATCTTTTGATGTCATATCTTTGACAAAATAGGTACTTATAGCCACATAAAGCAGACATAGTCATGGCTTTGTTAGGTCCATAAAAATGAAGCTTTTATCCTTATAAATAAAACAAGTGGAAGGTGGCGTAGAAGTTAAAAAATATAGATTTGGTGGTTGAATATTGTAGGTGGATCATTCAATTCTTTTTAGAGCCTTAAGGATCTTTCCTCCTTGGAAGGATCATAAATCATCATCTTCAAAATATATTCTTATCTTCTAACATATTTCTCAACCAATGAGAGGGTTCAAAGGCTATTGGTAAAATTGAAGGTTAATTTGTCGATAGAGGAATAGTCTTGATTTGATCAAAATGTGGTTGAGAATTCATTGAAGAGTGGTGGCAACTCATTTATTAATTTTGATTATATGCTTCTCTTTCTTCCCCTTTTCTCATATATCTCCATTTTCCCTGTCATTGGAAGGGGCTTTCTAATTTTGGACTCTCACAAGGACTCTTTAATTTTTAAAGAGAAAGAGACTCTCATTGTTGACAAGGTTTAACCCTATCAAAAATTTTAATAACTACCTCTTAAATTAAGAAGATCAATCCTTTACCTATTTATTACCTTTAGTTAGTGTTTAGTAATCTTGTGTATGATGGATTTGTGAAGGAGATTCTTCCATATCCATTGTCCTTATTTATTTCATCTTTTAAAGTGTTTTCAAGCTATTTGTTGGTCTAAACTTGTGTTCTTTTTTCCATTAATGGATGCTTGGTGTGAATCTTAGAATTCCTCTTTGCTTCTTTGATTGCTTGGTGAGCCTAGTTCATGAAATACTTATGCAATTAGTTAGTTTGTGAGATTGTGTGAGAAAAAAATATCTTATGTTTATTTAGTGTTGGTTTCAAGCTTAAGTGAGTCTCTCATTTAAATTTGGAGCATCACCTTTTTGGCTTTCTTAGTAACCCTTTTTCCCTTTTCTATCCCTTTTCCCAGTAGAAGTATTAGTCTAGGTGATCCATCCAGAGGAAGCTGGCCTTCTCTAGAGGCTTAACCCTAATATAGGATACCCATAACTTGGGGTTATTACCATTGTGTAGCTTATTTGGGGAGATCCTAAAGAACCCTCCCCAAGGGTGAAAACTAATATAACAAGTAAAAATCACCAAAATTTGACAAATACAAGGGGAAAGGAGACCCTAAGGCCCACTTAACTAAATTTTTTGTTTCTTATCAACCAGTGGCCTATAATGACATATAACTCATACTATTATTTCTAAGGAGTCTTGTAGGACAAGCATTGGAGTAATTTTTGAAATTAACTAAGAATTCATTTTTTTATTTTGATGATCTTTTAGACAAGTTTGTGCAACACTTGTACTATAATATCAAGCATGATATTTCATTGGTGGATTTGACTCAAGCCAAACAAAAGGCTGGTGAAAGATTTACAATTTATTTACAATGATGGATAGTTTTTTCTAGTTGATTCACCAGATAATCAATTAGCTGCTATGTTTACCAAAAATTTGCATAGTGAGATATCTTACCATTTGGAACTACAATATGTAATACCTTTAATGAAATCGTTTGTATAGGTTTTTTTTTAAATCAAAAAGGCCCTTATTATCAAAGGGATCATTAAGATAACCTCATCAAATTAGAACTAGAATCAAAACCAAAATAATGGCCAAAACCAAAACCAAGTCCAAGCACAAGCATCACAACCAGTCCAGGATAACAATTATGAAAAGTCCAAACCATTCAATCAAAAAAAGAATGTTGTTGAGAATGGAGTAATCAAGTCATGACATGTCAAAATGGTGGAAACATCATCTATTCAGTCAACTCTACTTATGCAAATTACTCCTAACCAACAACCTCTTTAACAAGTGCAGTATTTGTAGCAACCTTGACTAGCACAATAAATGTAGCAACATTTAAATTTGAAAACCCCTCCTCTAAAGACAACTATACCAACTCTTCATGTCTTTAGTGACCTTGGATAACCCTTTGAATCCATGTTTTGAAAACTAGCCACCACTAATCTAATTAGTTAGCCTATTCTGAAGAACCATCCTAAGGGAATTCCTTATCTAGATTGGTACCAACAAAATGAATTTTGTGAGTATCATTGGGTTAATAGACATAATTTTTGCCTAAATTTACAAATTAAACATTTGATTCAAAATATGTTAGAAAATGGGGAGATAACATTAGATAATAGAGCTTTCACATCCAATCAGAATCTAGGGATTTATCAAAACCCCTTTCCACAACATAATAACCAAAAAAAACAACAATAAAGGATAGAGTAACAGCAAAAACAATATCAACAACTGTGACAATAAAAATAAAATAAATATCAAAAGCACCAACATCAACCAAATAGATGGAACTAAGGCTAGAATGATGCCAACAACCAATATACCTACCATGCAGTTGCACATGACTACAACAAAGTCGTAGGCCATATTGTAGGAGGTCACATTTCTACCATTTCCATCAATCCAAGAACAAGTGTCAATTGAACAAGATCATTTATCATCAATACCAACCAACCAAGACATGTTAGTGATCCTTCCTTGACATGGTACCATATATAAGCATACTAGAAAGTAGGGATTACTACTTTTAAACCACATATCAATAACTCATCCTTACCCCATAACCACACATAAGTACATTGAAAAATGATAATTATCTGATTTGATCTCCTACCACCATCATTTGCTAGCAACAATGGTCTTGTATCTAATCCTAATTATATAATCATAACTTGACAATAAAAGATTACTATCCTAAGCCCATATCCATATGCCACTTCACCTATCCAACCCACCGTTCTGGCAAGGAACAATCCATTTGCCACTCTAAAAGAAAAGATGTTTGATATTGTGGAATAATTATAGAACATGCTTGCACAAATATCCATTTTGGATTTGTTGTGTATGCCTACAATCCACAAAAATATCTTAATAGAGTTCTTTGGTCAATATCAAGTTCCTAATGACATATCTCTAGATAAATTTCAATATTTGGTTGGACATTTATCCCTAGGCCAATAATTAACCTTTGACCAAAGCGATATGTCATCCCTTATCCCTTTGCATAATGATCCATTATACATCAAAGCTATCATAACATGGCATAAAGTGAAATTTATCCTCATAGACAATGAATTAGGTCTAAATATTATGTCCTTGATGCTCATCAAACATCTTAGGTACACCACAACTGATCTCCAACTAGAAATGATCATAATCAACGCCTATGACAATAAAGAATGGGAATCACAAAGCACCATTAGCTTTCTAGTTATCATTGGACCCTTAACCCATGATACACTATGCCATGTGTTAGAACTTGAATTGTCATACAATATGTTTTTGGGTAGACTTTGGATACATGAGATTCATGTTATTCCTTCAACATTTCACTAGTGCATCAAGTTTTCTTATTCAGGTATATAGGTTACTATCCATGGACATTTGCAGGCATACGAACATTACAAGCATTTAGAGGCTAAGTACCAAAGTCATAAAAACCATTTTAGCTTGAATCTAGTTCTTAAGAAAGACAAGGGGAAAGAAATACTTTTTGATTCACTAGAGGCCAATTGCATTGACCCTGATACCCTTGATTGAATTTCCCACATGCTATCTCTTGACATGTCTAATCATTATACCATCTTGGATAATAGCGCAAGAGAATATTTTAACCATAATACAGTTTGCATTTAAGAGCTTCCACAAAACCCCAAGTCCTATGGATGACATAAATCCAAACCACATTGTATGGAATGGCAAAGAAAAGGCAAAGGAAAATTGTATTGTCCATCACCTATCATTTTCATACCAACTATTGGCCAACAATAGGACCCACTTACCAGTGATAAATATTGGTTGTATAATGACAAACTAGCTGATTGTTACCTACATACCAAGTATCCCATTTTAAATAAAATCATGGAAAAACATGCCTATGAAGGAGGAAGCCTTGGGCTCAATCAACAGGGTCTACTTGAGCCAATTTTTTCCACTAAGTATAAAGGAATATATAGTCTTAGATTTAAACTACTTGAGGGTGACCCCACATACCTTATTCATTTTCTAATACCAATGCCTAGTGACAAAGATGCTAAAAACAAAGTAGAGTTTGATCATATCCCTTTTGATGACCTATCCAATGCTAATTTTTTTGACACCAATGCCATTTTTACTCTTAGACTAGTCATTCATAATAACCTGTGTCATTTATATTATCATTAACTAATAGACTAGGACTAACATGAATTCAAAGCGCTAGTAGATGAGTTTTAAAATTATGAGGCCTTATATGATTTTTTAGGCCTAAGGGACAATGTTCCATTGGGAGACCACAAACAAGGGTTCTAAATCAAACTGGATCCTATAGCCTATTTTGGAGAATGGGTGAACATCCTTAGCCATAAACAATTAAATAAAACATTGAGGTCCCAAAGTGAAAACCTCTTCAAGGCACTTTTGGATGAGGTAAAAATTATATAGAAAGGCCAATCTTGTGGTGAAAACCTATTTCAAGAGATATTAGATGAGGGTGTTCAACCTTTTTCAAATATAGCTTAGGAGACCACTAGCAATGAGCTTGCCTATGGGTCCAAGTTTATTTTTAAAGAATAATAGGCTTTTGATTGAATCATCCAAGATTTTCCAATAATATTTGTCACATAACCATCCATACCCTTGCATAATTATGATTCATCATGCCTAAGAGAAATAAAATATCTAGTCCTAATAGAGGACTCTACCATTATTGACTAGTTCCAATATTTTCCAACCATTCTAGAAAATGGTTTGAATCTTCTTGTGGATGACACTACACAAGTTAACTTCAGGAATCTAGGTGACCCAAAATGGATCAAATTAGGTGCATCCCTCATTGGGGAGGAACATGAAATATTTAAATCCCTTTTGAGGGAATTTGTTGATATATTTTCATGGTCCTACTCAGAGATGCATGGTTTGGACCCTACCTTGGTTATGCCACACCTTGTGATACATCCTAATTCCAAACTTATGAAACAATAATTGCATAATACATATCCTTGTATTACTATAGTATTAAATAAAGAGTTGAAAAAAATATTGGAAGAAGGATATATATGATCAATCGACTACTCATAGGGGATCTCAAATGTTATGCCAATTAGTAAGAAGCTATAAGGAATCAGGATCTTTACTAATTTTTGAGACATAAAAAAATACTAACCCAAGCATTATTTTCCTTTACTAACATTTAAATTATTTTCAACTCTACAATAGGTTATGAAATTCTTTTACTGATGGATAGATTTTTTAGATATAACCAAATCTAGATTGTACTAGAAGACCAACATAAAGTTGCATTCACCACTTTGTGGGGAACATTCTATTATCAGGTTATGTCATTTGGTATTTAAAATGTTGGGGGCACATAACAAAGAGCCATGTTCATCATATTTCATGATATGATTCATGACATTGTTGAACACTACATCGATGACATATTAGGAAAATCAAAGACAAGGGCTAATCATCCAAATGCACTACGAAGGATATTTTAGAGACTACATGCATATAAATTTAGTCTCAATCCTAAGAAGTTTGTTTTTGGATTTAATTCAATAAAATTTCTTGGCTTCATTATGTCTCACCAAGGCATTGAAGTTGATCCTGCCAAAGTACAAGCCATTATATAGATGTTACTACTGACCAATTTGAAGTAGCTCCATAGTTTACAGGGCAACATCTAATCCATTAGGTGCTTCATTTCTCAATTGGATGAAAAATGCCACCCATTTACACATATATTAAATAAAGGGGTTACATTTCTTTGGGATGATTAATGTAATAAAAAAATTCATCACTTGAAGGACTATCTAGCAAATTTGCCTATTTTGTTACCTCCTATGCCAAGAAAATCATTCCTATTGTACCTATCAACCATGGACAAAACCCTAGGGGCACTTCTTACTTATCATGATGATAATAGAAAATAACATTTTGTGTACTCTCTAAGTCATATGTTATTCACATATGAGCAAAATTATACACCCATTAAAAAATCTTGTTTAACTACGATCTTTGTAGCTTAGAAACTATGACATTACATGTTAAACAATAAGACCATGGTCATTTCAAAAGTAGATCCACTCAAGTATATACTATAAAAAAAATATTTACAAGGTCATATGGATAAATGGATAATGCTCCTTAGTGAGTTTGAGATAGAATACCTCAACCACAAATCCATTAATGGGAAACTTCTTGCAGATTAACTTGTTGAAGTACTCATTGTAGATATAGAACCATTAATATTCCAATTCCTAGATGAGTCCATTATGATCATCATTAAAACACCTCTTGAGGAGTAGAAATATAAGTTTTATTTTGATAGATCACTCATAACACATGGATCAGGAGTTGGCCTTTTTTATTACAACATAGGGGATCTTATCCTTAAGTCATTCAACATCAACTTTCCTTGTACCAAAAACATGGCCAAATATGAAACACTCATCACATGGCTGTGATAGGTAGTATAATGGAAAATACAACATCTAAAGGTTTATGATGATTCTTAGTTAATCATAAATCAAGTTACAAACCATTTTTATACCAAGGATGATAATTTGGTACCATATAAGGCCATATTAGACACTCTCAAACAATAAATTGCCAATGTATAATTTGAGCTAGTAATAGAATAGTGGATGTAATGGACACCATTGGATCCCTGATTCATCATATAAATTGGCCAAATAATACCAATTCCTTGTTAAAAATATGCTAACACTAACTCATGAACCTTAAACCATCCTAATGATCTATGATGTTGTTGGTCCTAGCTCTATATGGTGTTCAGACCTTTATGCCTATCTTTATAACCACATAATGCCACTAGATTTATCTTGAAAATGATCCAAAGCCTTTATCCACCATGCCTCCCATTATACATTACTTAGACCAACCCTTTAATACCATAATTTTGATGTAACTATACTTCATTATTTAGCATCAATATAATCTACATTAGTGTTATAAGAAGTTCACGAAGGAGTATGTGGAGCCTACACAAGTGGGGCCATCCTATCAAATAAATATCTTGCATATCATGTAATATTAGCTAATGATGGATGTAAATTTATCAAATGCATGCTAATCTAATTCATGCCCCAACCAAGATTCTAAAACCAATGCTTACTCCATGGTCATTTGCTACATGGGGCCTCGATCTCATTGGGAATATAAACTCCACCTCATCTAATGACCATAAACATATCCTTATCTCCACTGAATACTTCACTAAATGGGTTGAAGCTATACGCCTCACTTACATGAATGGAAAGGAAATTTCCAAATTCATCTTTAATTATCTCATCTATTGTTATGGTATCCCCTCTGATATTATATTTGATAATGGTAGCTCATTCAAGAACAAGGATGTCAAATCATTATGTGTTGTGTACAAAATTACTCAACATTTTTCAACCACATATTACCCACAAGGTAATGGCCAAGAAGAAGCATCTAAAAAAACCATTGTCAAAATCCTTAAAAATATTTTCAATGATGCTATCCATGATTGGTACCTCCAAATATTTTGTGCCCTCTGGGCATACCATACTAATTACATACTCCCACTGGAGCCACTCCATATTCACTAGTTTATGACACCGAGGCCATTCTTCCCATTGAGGTTGAGTTACCTTATTTACACATATCTTTGAAGTATGTCTTGGATGAGGAAGATTATTGAGTATCTCACCTAAAAAATCTAGAGCTATTTGATGAAAAATGCATGGCCATAGTTAATAACATGTAAGTGTACTAGAACCAACTCTATTGCCACTACAATCAATGTGTTAAACATAGAGAATTTGAGTTTGGTGATCTTGTAATAATAGAAAACTAATAGAATATAATGGCTGAGAATAAATACAAGGGAAATTTCAAACCTAAATGGACATGCCCTTTCATTATTTTTTCAAACTATGGTGCTAGAGAATACAGGATCACTACACTAGATGGGGATGAACTTGATGAGCTGATGAACATTATACACCTCAAGCATTACTTTATTTGAGAGACCTAGTGTATTGTCTAGGAGACCTATTTATATTGTATCATAATATTGACATTCTTATTTTTACCATACCATTCTATCACTATACCTTTCTACCATACCTTTTTATATCGATTGAGTTATTTTCACCCTCCCTACCCAACCCTTTGACCTTGGTTTCATTCTCTTGGTTCCATGACTACTTTTAGCATGAAGATTTAGATAATTTTTTAACATTTTATTTAGTATTCTAGATAGAGGCCATATTTTGGAGTATTATGAAAATGTTTTGGTAGTTGCATCCTTCATTTCTTATTCTATTCTATACCGAATGGGGCTTGATTATAACTACCTCTGGTCAAATCAGTGTTTCACCACCATGCTACTAATTATAACCTCATATGGGCAAATTAGTATCATTGACCTATGTTATGGTTTCCTAGTTATAACCACCTATGGGAAATTTAGGGACAATAATTGTTTATCATGCCTTGAAGTCCCACTTTGCCATATCTATGTTGTATTATGTCATTTGCATAATTTTCTTATTTTGTTTGAAATGGATGCTACATTAGTTAGATTCCTCCACTATAAGGTAGAAATATAGTGGCTTGAGGTCCCATCTTGGGACTATGTAGGTAGTTATTGAATCATATTGAGGTCATCTTAGTCACCCCTTTGCCACACTCTCACCATTTTGCAAGCAACTTAAGCCATACTCTCGCTATTTTACAAACAATTCTATGCCACATTCTTTCCATTTTGTGAGCAATCTTCAATTTGAACACTCTTGCCATTTTGTGAGCTTGGTCATTATTATATCATCATTCTCCATCAAGTTTAAATACATCAAAATTTTTAAAAACATTTTAATAACCAATTTAGAAAATCCAAAAACATTGACCACTTCTTTTTATTAAGGATTCTAGGAACCCTCACCAAGTCACTAGAAAAAACTTATCATTTAGTTTCTCCATCCTTCTTGGCCTTGTATCCCACACACTTTTTATTTTTCAAGACCATTCCCATATTATTCTATCACATTCGCATTATTTTTTTCTCAACATTTTCTTCTATTCCATTTCTTAGGAGAACTACATTTGGTCCAAAGTTTTGTTTGATATTATGTCCATGGAACTATATATAAAGTGTCCACTTACCTAGTGCATCTAGAGATAGCTCATCCACACCATTCCCTTTCTTCTATTCCCCTATTTTATTTTTTTGTTAAATTATCTCCTATATTCTAGGGACAATGTTCATTATCTTTTTTATGTCATTTTTTTTGTACTAACATGGTGATTAACCATTATTCATTTTTGTTTCATTTTATTTTTCTTTGTTTTGTTTTGTTCTTTATTTTCTTTGTGTTTTTTTTCTTGTTTGTTTTCTTTCTTCTTATGCCTTAATTTAGTCTATGTGTGTTCATTGGGTGATTCCTTGCACATTATTTTTAAATTTATCCATATTCATACATTAACATGGTCATCATGTTTTTATCATTGGTGCATTATTTTCAATTGAGTATTAGATCGTGTGTTTTTCCATATGTATATTTTGGCCAAGTTATCATGGTGTTCTATCATGATGCTTACCATCACGTGTTATATCAACAATCAGATTGGAGAGTCTACATGGCAATGAAGCAATGATATATCTTCTTGACACTAGAAACATTCCCAATCTAATCCAAATCACATATTAAATAAAGTAATTAAATCATGATATAATTCTAACCTTTGTTAGTTTGTATGAGCATCTCCCTACTAGTAGGTTGCCCAAATTCATCTTTCTCCTCTATACCTATTTACCATCATATTTTATATCATTTTTACCTTTATCAAGATACTAATGATTATAACCACATCTGGGAAAATCATTGTACATCATCCCATTTAAATTACCAATGATTCTAACCACCTTTGGAAAAAACATTATGTTTCCATCAATTTGAGGGTTGATGATTATAACTTCCTATAGACAAATCATTCTCTTTCTTCTACCCAATTATGGCATGTTTTTATTGTGATAATGCTTATAACCACCTTTGGTCAAACCATTATCTCTATCTATTTCTACTCATTTTCATGCTTTTCACATTTAGAAGAAATAAGAAACTAAAGTTAAATGGTCAGGGGTTAGATGATACCTGGATGAAGTTGCGCACCATATCCAGATGATTGAAGGAGCTCCTCTTTGGCTGTGGAGGATGACACCTATAGATAAGAAAGACTTAAACAAATAAAATGTTAGATGGGTATATGGTGGACTGCCAAGCGATATGCTTGGTCCCAGAAGTGTAAAAACTTCCTTGAGGGATGACAGTCCACTTATTTGACAAAAGAGAGTTTCTAGAAAGATAAATAATGAAAGGCTAAAGAAGAGAAATAGATAACGCGTACCTGATTCCTGCAATCTACCTCTCACAGTCACCGACGTTGGTTAGTCTGCCATCGTCAATTGGTCAATGTTGCCGACGTCAGTTATTCTGCTGACGTCGGTAGGGGAAATAGTCATTTTTAGTCAGGGCAATGGCCTTGGATGGGTTTATGGTCAACAGAGGGGTCTGGAATGAGTTTGGGTCTATTTAATGGTTTGTGGAGGATTGTAGGATAGTGAATATGGTCTGGGAAAGGGCTAAGGTAGAGGACAGGGGTGGAACGAGAATAAGAATGAGAGAGAAGGCTTTGGGAAGAAAGTCGGGTTGTCTATCAATAGTACTCAAGAATATTCAATGGACTAATCACCAATGCATTCTAAAAATACTAAAATATAAACTAGAAGAATACTTAGCTCTTGGTGGAGAACTAGAAGTGTAGAAGACTTGTTTCTGTTATGGCTGATGTAGGAGACTTTGTGCAATCTTCTAATCCAATGTGGAGTGAATTCTACAGAGTTTCTTAGCCTAGAGAGTGATGATATAATGTTGATGCCTACAAAGAGTCGAGGAGCAAGAGAATTCAGATCCTGGGAGCAAGAGAATTCGCATTTGGGTCTACAGTCGAGGTCAAAATTTAGTTTTAAGCAACCGACGTCGGCGATACCGCCAGCATCGGTCGACTGTTAACCGAAATTGGTGGCTAGAGAATGGGAAAAAAGGCTATTTTTAGCCTTTTGCCCGTTCTTCCATCTGCCAAGTTCGGTTGTTGTTGTTAAACGGTCCAAAGGTGAGTTTAATAGGTGCGAGAATTAGTGGGAGAGTTAAAATTAGGTCTTAGGTAATTATGATTAGTCATAGGGTGATGAATGGCCTAAGAGCTAGGAATCCAAGGTGAGGTGTCTAGGGGGGATTATTAATTTAAAATAAGTATTTTAAATTAATAGAGTATAGGTTAGGCATGTTGAAGTTAGAAAGGGACCAAGGGGGGGTTGACACTATTTTGGTGTCTACACTATCCACCTGACTGGGGCATGTTTTTATCCTACCAATGATTTTAAACACGTGGGAAAATCATTGTTTTCCCTTTCATGATTATAACCACCATTGGGAAAATCATTCTCTTGTTCCCCTAAGCCTATTTTTATGATTATAATCACCTCTGGGCAAATCATTACTTTTTTTGTCCCACCTATGCCAATGATTATAATTGCTTATGGGCAAATCATTCTATTTTTCTACCCTAACTGGGGTAGATCCATATGCCACTGATTATAACTACCTCCAGGAAAATCAATCTTTTCCACCCCATCATTTTATCTTTTTAGTCCCATTGTTTCCTCCTTTTGAGGGACCAATCACTGACCCCTTTTCCAACCACTCCCTCAAGGGGGAACCTAAAATTCATCCATTTTCATTGTAGTCATAAGCATATACGAACTTTCTATTCTTTGATAAGATGTTATTATGCCTATAGCTTGCAATGCCTTCCCAAAATAAGGGCAAACTGTAGACACCTAAAATTGGCCACCATTGGCTTTCGATCAGACTTCAGATTGATTCCTACCAACCATTATAAATTAAGCTTAGGAATCACTAAATGTCCCAAATTTGATTATGTGTCATTCATCAAAGCTTAGAATCATGTTGAGATATCTGTAATTGGTGTATCTTACCATATACAACAATAATTTTTCATGAATTCATCTCTAATCATCTTGTGGCATTATAACAGTCAATTTGGCCTATGGACCTATTAATTAGGGCACATGAACTAAAATCAAACTTGAAAGATTTAAATGGATAATCAACATTAATTAATAAGATAAACAAAATTAAATACCTAATTGAATTATCCATGTATAATTAATGAATAAATCAAAATGGAAACTCAAAAATTCAATTATCCTAGCCTTTCATCATGACATTTATGAGTTGTCAAGCTCTTTGAAAATATCTCAAAATATCTCATTATAGAGACCCATGCCTATTCATTGAAAATCATGAGTAATTGACACCTATTAAATCTACTAGGGTTATATTTGACTCACCTAGGTTAGGTTTAAACCCATTCCAAGACTTAACTCCACCTTGACTCACCTTGGGTTGGAGTTAGATCCATTTGCAATAAACATTAGCCCTTTTCTATTGAATTATAAGATTGGATATTTTAGAGTTATAATGCAAGTTTTGTTGCATGAGATTCATATCAATAGTGTTATAATGCCAAAATATTGATCCAAGCAATCACAAGCTAAAGCCAACACAAGCCAATGGTGTCAAGGAGAGGAGCTACCCAAAATTCATTGTCAAAGACTCTTTGAGTACAAATTAAATAAGCCACTCAATAATGCATTTGGAGCTCCCAAGGAAGGTAAAAGATTATGTTTATTTTGCATTTTAGCTATGTTTTTCATTTGATTTTGTTCATTAAGCTCACCCTTAAGATCTAGGATATTAAGTGTTAGTGTTAGTGTGTTTTTACTAAGTTTTATTTACTTGAACTAACACTCTACTAACCCCACTTCTTAGATTCCTATGATCACAAATATCGATATTTAAAATATCAGTTCTAATGTCATAACCTATAAAATAAAGTTTGGCTTTACACATACATAATCTGACAAACATAAAATGAATTATAAAAAATTCACTAAACTTAAGAGAACACAAAACACAATGGGTTAAATACACAACCCAAAAAATATAGTCCACTTATAGACACAAATTTATATAATTAAAAAAACTACAAACTACTCAGACATCAAAGTAACTTGGGTAGTAAAAGTATAGAGGATGCAAATTATATGACATTTATTTTCATATGGCTCACTGAAATCAAAGTCAAGATAATGGAGTTTCTCCTTATATTACACAAATATATCTCCTTTTGCATTGTTGGCTTTGTGCATGGGATGTTTTCAAATCCCATGATCAAAGTAAATGCTACAATCTATAGATTTGTATAATTAAATATTTTAGATCTACTTGATTGAGGTATATGAAAAAGGTGAGATATAGAAAACAAATATTTACCATGAAATAATCATAGATCGATGATTTTTTTAAGTTGTACATTGGAATCACAAAGAATGTGGTAGAAAATAATGGACATGTTACTCAACAAATGGAAATTGATTATCAATGAGTAACCTAGACTGAATATGCTTTGATATGTGTAGTACATCATATATACTCAAGAGAAATGACCACATGATAATTGAGAAATAATTGTGAGGCATGAAATAAGACATTGTCCTTATAAAAGATTTATATAGTTTTACATAGAATAATGTAGATTGTGGCTCAAATTGATTTCATAGATCACAAATTAGATATAGATAGGTGAGACATTATTGAGCTGAGTAAAAAATGAATAATTCAATGTTGATATGCTGGCAAAGGAAAAATTCTTAGGATTGTTGAATTTCCATGTCAAGAATGTGGTTCGATGCTTTGTTGCTTTAAAATTTCCTTGTTAGATGGAAAATTATATAATAATGAAACATATATCTGCATTTAATAATGGTGAATAGATCTTGCAAATCATGAAAAATAATCTAGCCTATGGATGTTATCCCAAGAGATAAGTTAATCATGAAATTTTGTCAAGCCTAGTAGAAATGAATGCACAAATGATGAAATATATTGTAAATGTCACACAAAGTGCATGGAAGATTACAAAAAAACACTGATACAAATCTAAATATAATGACCTATAATTTAATATTCAAAAATAAAATTCTCGTGCATAAGGTCATAGTAGAGAATAACTACCCCTTAACATTTATTAAGCTTCCATTGAATAAATATCCTACTTTGATACCAAATAATGTGATTTATCAGAGTCTACACAATGGAAAAAATGTTGAACACAAAAATATATATTTCAAACACACACACCAAATAACATTATTCACTCTATTATATTTCATATGGGATATTACAAAGTTATATAGGAAAAATATTTCTTATAACTAGGGACATCATATCTTCATGTTTCTCTCACATCCCTATAATCTCTCAATCTCCTATATGAGTAATATTGTTATAAAATATAACAATATATCACAAAAAACTAACCAAATAATATATTCTAATAAATAACTCACACAATATAATATTTACCTCTCGATAAATATCCAAATGTAAAAACTAATTCCTAATAGAAAAGGATGTGTTTATATAGGCATATCTAATCCTAAACCCTTATAAAGTTTAATTTAATAGAGTCATCCCAATAGAATCTATTATTTAATAAATAAAGTAGTTAAGTCATGGATTAAGTTGACTAAATCCAAACTAGACTTGTAACATGCTTATATTTTAAGAACAGGGTCGGCCCAAGTCAACTTTGTTTGATAAATGACAAAAAGAGGTTTTGGCTTAGGTAGGGGCTATTTGAGACAATGAATTTCTTGGAGGAGTGTGTAATGGAGGTGTCAAATATTAGAGAAGTGTATAAGATAGGTTTGTTTTTATTTTAAGTGGTGGTATAGGGAACAAAATTCTTGCAAAGCACCAATGGCCTACCCACCCCTTTCTTAGTGCACCCTTTAAGGCATGCATTTAGAGATATTGAGTCTCTATGGGTTATTACAAGAGAGAAAGCATCAGTGATTGATAAAATTTTAAAAATAGTGTGTATGCATATGCCCCACTCGAATCTCATCATGTGTCACATAGTTACAACATGAAATGGTGATTTAGGAAAAGAACATATCAACACACAATGCTGATTAAGTAAATTATAGTAAGAAGTGAATAAGATAAATGAAAGGACATAATTGAAAATGCATACCTTTACTTATATTAGTGTTGTAAAATAGGATTAAAATTAGAGAAATGTGAAGGTGTCCAATGTAGGGAACATTAGGTAAACCTATAAAATAAGCAAAAAATCATTTTTTTCAAAATATACATGTAATATGTGGGAAAATTCTCTACGACATCAAGATTTTAGAACATTTTTTAGTTTGGAAAAAGAGCTAGTAGAAACAAAGTCATGGGTGAAAAATGCAATCTGGTGGTAAATAATTGATTAGTAAATAATTTTGAATAATAAATATAAATATGGTGAAAATTAATTAATTTGTTATTTTTACTATTATGAGAAAATATTGATCTATTAAAACTAGTTGAGCCCATAGAGAGACCATGATGAGGAGATGATAGCTTAGATGTGGAGGATGCCTACAAGCTACAGTCAGTGGAACTTAGGTAAGTAATGCATTAATTTCATTTTTTTTAAAACTTTTAATTGAAATTAATCTAGATGTAGATAAATAGATATTAAGAAAAATGTAGACACTAAAAATGACCCTATACAAGTTTTAGGTAAACTAAGGGTAAAATGGGATACTAGGTACAAAAGAACTAGACCAATAAATTCCTAAGGCATTCTATGGTAAATGGTTAAAAATTCACCACAAATTAATAATAGAGTCGACCCTATCGACTTAGTTATAAAAGGTGAGAGAAGTCAAGGTGATCAATTGCATGTCAGGGGTTGACTTAGTATTGTTGGGGGTGGCCAACTGCATATTTGAGAGTCAACTCAATCAAAAAAAAAATATGGCTAATATATTACATTCCAGTCGATGAAATATGTAATAAGTAGTTGTTATAGTCTGCTAAATGAGGTTGACTGCATGGAAGAAGGTTGATATAGTATGAAAAATATAGGAAAGCACCAATTTAGTATCAAGAAGGCTAATTATGTAGGAGAGGGATGACTTAGTATGGCAAAGAGGTGGCAGGGCCGATTTAGTATTTAATTGGTTAAATAAGTAGGAAAATGGGAAAAATAATAAAGAAAGAATGATGAAGTATTTAATTTTGAGTATTTTAATAATTTTTAAAAAAGTATTTGATTATTATTGCATGAAGATCTAATACATTATTTATTGTTTGATATTTTATAGAGGTAGTGAATATTTTAGTACCTAATTAATACATCATGGTAATCATATTTATTAGAGTGATTATATGATGTGGTTTTCTCTTGGATATTTTCTTTGGGATTCAAAGGCATCATGGAGATGAGGAGGATTCCATTCAGTTTTGATCTAGTTGTCATGTTCCTAGGAGTATAAGAATGACTAACCAAGACTTTTCGATTGGAGGTGGAGGAAGTACCATAGAGGTGGGCATAACCTTAGAGAATGTTTATGCCTTACTAGGATTTCCAATTTTTAAGAATATTGTGATTTATAATGCATCAAAATATGAGGATGAGAGGTGACCCCTAGCCCTTTTGGTAATTGGATTGGATAAGATTTACCTTGGGTTACGAGTTAGCTTATTTGATGTGTATATCTCAACCATTATAGTATTTGGAAGGACATGATATGACTTATGATAAAATTTATGTTATTTCACAAGTTGGAGGGGAAGGCATCATTTTAAGTAGTCACTTTATGTCAGTCCATCCTAGAGTAGGGTGCATCATATGATCTAGGTTCTATCATTTATGTACAACTCATGCATGATATGTATATGATGTTAACCTAGGGGTAGAAGATGATGGGCCCCGTAATTTTTTTGAGTGTGTAGATATATTATATATTCCTTATGTATCGGCCATTTGGGTTGCCCCATGTGGCTGATGATAGGTTACTTCAGGTGGTATGATGGAGGTAGGATCATGTAGCAGGTGTTATGCCCCAGGTTTCTTATTTATTGATTGTGATACAAGAACAGATAGTGTGGAAAACTTACACAAGTATCGCTACTATATGGACTACTTGGGATACTATTACTATGGGTTTTTCATGTGTTTATATCATGGGCCATTATACTTCATGGGTGGAGCCACATCTATTAGTTTATGTACTTGAGAGGCTAGGCTTACCACATCCAATATATCCTCTAGTAGTGCTTGATTATTGGGTATGGCTTGATATAAATCTAAGATGGAGATGAGGCGTAGGGGTTATTATATAGATACCTATTATGAGGCCTCAACAAGTAAGTCCATGGATAGGTTAGGCACAATAACAGGTGGCAATAAGGCCTGATGTAGAGGATGTAATAGTTGTGGATGTTGTGGGGGAGGGTGTAGGTGTAAATGCATAGTAGGGGCGACAACAACCACTTAGAACTTATAGGAGATAGAGGCACCATCAGCAAGAGGGGACATAGGCATGAAAAATTGCACATGATGATCTTATAATGGTGAAAGGACATAACTAGTTGATAGAGTGGCCATTAAGAAGGGGAACATGATGGGCTTAAGTGGTGACTCCTAGTTTTTCACTTATATAGATGTCTCTGATAAAGGAGGTGATTGATGTTTGAGCTAATATGGAGACCATGATTGATGACACTGACACTAGTGAGAAATGATTTAATGTATTAAGTTTTTGACACAGGTCACTACTTATATTATTTTTTATGTATTTTAGATAGATAGATGTTTTTAGATATATATACATGAGATATAATGTATATTTGGTTTTGTTTTGAAGATACTATTGTGGAGGAGATCATATGGGGAACCATGATTTTAGCTACACACCATGATATTTTAGATGGGTTGATATCATGTTATGAGCCATCCACCTTAGTAGACCCTATGATACCATCTAACCCAATTTATACAAGATATTTTAGATTGGTGGGGGAGTTTCATCAATAATTACAAGCTTGATGAGATAGTGTATAACCACCTAAGGAGTAGGAGAGGGGGAGGCCTAAGCTTGGCAAGCATTGGCATAGGAGTAAGCCATCCATATAGAGACTATGATAGACCTTGGATGTATGTAGGCTTAGGTGGAAAATTTATAGAGATAAGTTGATGGATTGACATCTTGGACTACCTCATTACACTTACTATTCAGAAGGGTCAGTCATAGGTGTCCATGGGAAGCTTGGCTTAGACACATGATAGACATGATAGAGAACGTACTTAGATCTGTAGTTATTATATTTTATATTTGTATTACATTATATCAAACTAATGTGATATATTTATATATAAATTTATTGATTTATGAGTTGTATTTGCTACTAATTGATGGATATATGGATGTATTTCCTTTCTAGCACATGTATTTTAATTTTGTTGTATATGCTATGAAAAATATGTGATGTATTATTTTCCTTTATAGTTTTATGGGATATTCATGTATGGTTAAAAATAAAATAAAAATGATTTGGAAGAGTATAAATAATTATAAAATTTAATACACACTGTATCATGGTGTGAAATGTGTAAAAACTAAAGATGAAATAAATATAATAAATAAAAATGGTAAAGTAATAGGTAAAAAAATATTTTAAAACCATGTATAATAATTACAACAAATTAAAATAAATAAAAATCATACTATATCAAGTTGTGAAGTATGTAATTTTTTAATAAATTAGAAAACATGTGAAAACCAATGGTATAAAAACATAGATGAATGATAAAGTTAATCAATCATGCTAAATCAATATGAAAAGAAAAATTAAATGTAAATATAAATCAAATTAATCATACTAAATCAAGATGGGAAGTATGTAAATGACATGTAAATCATAATGTAGCACAAATTATCTAAAATTTGAAGCATGAAATTTTATTTTGATTTGGATACGTTATTGGAATATTTTTTGAGGAATGCCTGGTCGTATCCAAGGTATTCTATTTCAACTCACAAATGGAACACAATGAGGTGTCTACAAATGTTGGAATAATTTAAATAGGTTGAATGTGGTAATTGTGAGGAATGTCTAGTCCTATCCATGGTATTACACTGTAGCTCATAAGGTGAAAACCAATGAAGTGAATGGTAATGAGGGGAACACATAAATAAGGAAATGCTTTGTGAGTAAGGCCTAGTCCTATCCAAGGTCTTAAAATGCAACTCACAAAGGGAAACCTTAGGGGGTATGATCAGTTAAAAAAATTCATCAAGGGGAATATTGGGATTGTTGAAATGAAGAAGGGAGTGTAAAAAATATAACATAGGAATTCGATGAGAAAAAATTAGTAAACATGAGGCATACTAGGTAAGAAGGAAAGACACTAAAAGTCTAGTGACCATCAAAATACAAAGGATACCTACTCACAATAAACACAAAGCTAAATAGGAAAATAAGTGGAATACTAAGATCAAGTCATTAAGATTATATGAATAAGGAAATTAAAATGGACCTACATTCCCATAACATGTTCCTCAAGACCTCTTATAGAGTCATTAGTCTACTGTGAAGATTAGGTACTTGTGCAAGAAAATAGGTAGCACTATAGATTCTTTTTGTTTTGCTATCCCAATATTCTAGCCTACCACACCTCAATAGACCTTAGCTCTATAATGAGGACAATTTTGGAGTTTTATATTTGATTAGAAATGGGATAGGTGATAAAGATAGTAAATCACAACTTTTTGTGTGATTAGACTTTTGGATTGTATGTTGTCTTTATAGTCATTACCTTTTATTGAAATGATTTGAACTTTTTTTAATGGATTTTATGATTCCTCCTCCATGAATATATTTGGAATAACCAAGATGAGTGATAAAATTTATACAAATGAATTAACTTTAGAATTTGGTTAAAGGAGGCTAAGTAACTAAAGATATGATTGACTAAACAAATTAGGCTTACCTATGAACTAACATGTAGTCTCAAGTTTCAGCCATATGCATGGTTAGTATGTGAAATAGAAATAAGGGAATAAAGGGGATCCAAATGGATCACTATATAGAATAAATAAAATGATAAGTCTTGTTTTTTAACTAATCATATGGTAAAGATAAAATGCTAAGGGAATGAGGGTTGTATAACAAAGTCACAATAATATTTATCATTATTTGAGTGTAAAAGATAGAAAACAATCAGTATAGAGAAAATAAATGAATCCATGAAAGAAGTGAAATCATAAGCATAAGTTTTAATTTATGAAAAGAATGAGAATAATCCATAATAAAAATTTAAAGATAATGAAACCATATAAAACACATAAATTATAATAGAATGGTTAATGGAAAATAGATAAGTGAAATCATCTTTGACACATAATCAAAGATATAAGATATATAAATGGATCACAAATATAATCTAAATTATAAAATAGAATAATTTAAAATAACACCATTTAATGTTCACAAATACTAATATATTTGACCAAAAATGTTACCCATAACACCCAAAACATCCTTATGTAGCTGAATTCTAATGTTAGCTAGAGTCTCATGAATCTTTGTATAAAGTTGTGAAAAGACTTATTTCCATATCATCTCAACTGAAAAGGTATGTGTAGAGGAATAAGAGTAATGATCATGTGGTATATCCTATGTTGGATAGTCAGTGTGAGGAATAGGTATATCAATTTGAATGGAACTAGGAGGAGGTGCAACTGGTGGATAAGGAGGAACCTTCGTTCATGGATGACTTATAGTAAGAGGAATAACGGGTGCTAGTGTAGACTATGGAAAGTCTTAAAGATGTTATTAAATCACGTGAAATCGATCAATATGATGTGTATAACACTAATGAAAAATATAATATACTTCTCCATGTTTGGGGATGTACTCTAGAAGTATCTTGGAAGGATGTGTGGTCTTATATTTTGGTTAGGAAATTACTGGTCTCAATGTGTCAATGTATTGCCTAAGTTTTTGTTAGTGGGTATAAAAATGACTATTTATTCCATGAAAATAACAAATATGTCTATCAGTAGACTATGGGGGTCTATGATCTAAAGTGGTAGAATGTGAATCCTAAGGATGTTGATATAGATGGCAATCTTTGGTTTAATAACCACAAACTCTATGAATATCATAATAAGGTTGATTGACCCATTATGTGGGTAAGGGATCAAGATGAGTTAAGGGAAGAAGACCATCACCAAGTAAGGGAGGAACTAGAACATAAAATTGAATAGGCTCATCTATAGGTAAGGTTGGCTATGCATCGGGTCTAAGTAGAATAGCTAACATCTATGGAGGAAACAAGATGGAAGGGTCATGATATCTAGAAAAATAATAAGGTTCTATCATGTCATGATCCATAAGCATGATCCTAAGAGGATATATTGTGACTAGAGGTATAACATGTGAATGATCCATCTCTATACTATGAATAATAGTGGAAAAACTAATATTAGGTGATATGAAATATTGAATGCTAAAAGAAGAATGAAAATAATGAAATAAAGAAGAGTGATATCTAAGAACTTCAAAATTTCTAGTTTGGATGAATCCAACTAAAAATGAGTCATCCAAAGCATAACCATCATCATAATCAGGTGTATGTAGGTTGATAGTACATGTAGTAATTATTTTATGATCCCAATAATCATGGTGAATGGAGTGTCTAATTTTGGTTAAGGTGACTAGCATGTCATCATAAGGTTGTTGATGGGATTGATATTAAATAGGAGGAAGTTGAACAATGATGTGAGGGGAAATATTGAAAATTTTTATCTTTAAGTTTATCTCATCTAGCTCATCATCATCATATTTTAAGAGGTTAGGTAGAATATTCCCAATTAAGTTAGGGTGACCATTACAACCTCTAGTGGAGTTAACTAGATAATTGAAGCATTGGGATTCTCTAAATGAGACACTAGGTAATGGCTAAGGGTGGGTATTTGAAAGACATCACATTCTTAGATTTTTTCAAAATTCTAGGGATTTGTGTCCCATTGAATCTTGTAGAGAGCATCGTTATGAAGAAATTTGAAACATTGGCATGCAAATGAAGTGACTACTCTCATACGATGAGTCAAAAGTTGACCAAGTAAGATATTGTAATAAAATTGAAAGTTAAAGATCATGACTTTTACATAGATGGTAACAAAAGGACATTAATGGTAAGTAAAGCAAAACCTACAGGAGGCATTTTTATTCTATCATAGCCTTGGTATGTACTTTATGTGGATTTGAGGTTACACTTAGAGTATCCAATTGTTTTAATAATATCAATAAAGGTAACACAAGTGCCTAAACATTCATCAATTAAAGCATGCTTAATTTGTATATCATCTATTTGTATGATAATTAATAAAGGAGGATTATACACACAAAGCAATATCTTATTAGGAATCATATAAGAGATAGGAAACTTAAGTGATATGGAAGTGTCAATTATTTCATAAACATAGATGGACATCTCTTAACATTATTGAAGTATGCTATCTTCGGATCTAGATAAGGTAGTTTATTGCATTATAGGATGAGGATGAGGTATGTTCATTTTGATCAATAATTGCATTAGGAAATTATGATGGTGGGGAGAACTTCTCATTAACTCTAAGAATGGGATTTGAGATGGGATCTTGGAAAGTTACGCAACATGATCCTATTCATCAACCTATATGAGGATTGTTAGATATAGGTGAATGGTGTTGTAATAAATCCTTTAAAGGGGGATTGGATGTACAATTCAATTTCTGTTGATAAGGTGTGGTTGGTTTAAATTGGTTTCGAGTAGGTTGAGTGAATTTAGGTGATGTGATGGTTGGTTGAGGTATATCTTGTGGTTGAGTAGAATGAATATTATGGGAATTTTGAGGGATGATTTCTTATGGTATGGAATTTGGGGAAAGAGTAGATGTTATATCAATGGTATTAGAGGTATGTTAAATTTGTGTTGTTAGAAGTGGTTTTTTTATGGTTATTGGCTCCTCATGACTTAATTCTATGATATGAGATGGGGATGTGTCTTTAATGACGTGAAATTTTGGAGAGGTGTGATGTGAAGGTGTTGGATTTGAATCAATATAAGAAACTACTCTTCTCATGTTAGTCATATTAACCACATTTTCATCATTAGTGATAATGTCTATAAGACTCTTAATATTTTTAGTGGTAGCAGTAGCTTGGTTAATGTTGTCTTGGTGGTTAGTAAGGGGATCCTTGTAGATAGATAAATGAGCATTGGCTTGGTTTAAATCTTGATTTTTATTTTGAGTCTCATGAGATTTAAGTGCTTGTTGATGTTTTTGGATAAGGGATTCATGGTCAAAGTTAGGACTAAAAATGAAATCCATAGTGAGATTTATTAATTATCTATAATTCTCATGAGAATGGCCCCAACTTGAATTAAACAAACAAAATTTATTTAGATCATACCATGATTTCATAGGATGAAAGGGGTTAATATCTCATGATAGAGGTCTTGGAATATGTTTTTGAATTTCTCCCTAGGATAATTATTTGTGCACATTAGTATGGTTGTGTTTAGAAAATGTGGGATGATGATTACAATTTTTGTTAGGGAGAGGAACATGCTCCATGGTGTCATAAGTGTCAGTAACACCATCATTAGTTGCATGATAGTTTTTGTGTTTGATAAGCATGTGAGTTACCATTGTCAGTTGAGGTGGTTCAAATTGATGCATGAGGAAGTCTTATCATCTGGCTTGGTCAAGAGCTTCTTCTAATTTTTTTGGAGAAAGGGTCCCAACATGATATTTTAATTTAAGGTAGAGAGCATTAGTAAATAATTGGAAGATATTTTCATCCACAATATTATACTTAGATTTGTTAGACAAAATTTTCCATCATTTGATGAAGACTTTTGCCATTTTAGTTTCTATTTGTTTACAATTTATAAAATGAATTAAGCTATTTTTAAAAAGATCATTAGTTTGGAATTCTTGAACTAGTGAGTTAACCAAGTCTTCTAAGATAGTAATGGAGTGGGTTTTTAATTGATTGTACCAATCTAAAGCATCTCCAAAAAGTGTTTTATCTAAGAGTTTAGTGGTAGTGAAAGTTTTAAGCTTAACCCAATCTTTGTAAAGGTTGAAAAATGTTTTTAGATGCAAGGTGGGATCTATATATCCATTATAAGTAATGGTGGGGGTGATACATCCTATGTCAATATTATAAATTTGAGGTAATAGAGGTTTATTTTGTAAATTTTTGATAGTTTTGTTGAGAAGTGGAGGTTGTGGTATGAGGTTACCATGGGAATCCCTAAGGAGGGGTGGTGGGGGAATTAGGATTTTGTGCTCCTCATGGAACATGGTGACGTTGGTTTTGGAGATGCATAAGGTGATTTTGCACTTGCATCATTTGATTCACATTGTTATTTTGAAATGCATGCTTTTGGTTGAGCATTCATAATAAAATATGATTAGTTTGAGTAACATTTTGGTTAGAGGAAGTAATGTTTGATGTATTAGTGTTATGTAAGGTGTTAAGAAATTGAGATGGACTATTAGTGTGGGATGAGGTAATATCATGCATCACACTAGTGGCATGAGATGCATTAGTATCAAAAGATGCAATAGTAGTAAAAAGTGTACTAGTAACAAAAGAATCATTAATAGCATGAGATGCACTAGTAGCATGGTTATGTGTGTGGGTATTTTGAATAGCCCCACTGAAGGTTGATCCTGCCATGTTTGTATAAATACTTAGCATGGAGGTAAAATAAGATATAAAGGATGATGGCATGGTGTGGGAAAAATACATTATGGAGGGAAAAGGTGTGGAGGAAAAGAAACAAATCTTTGGGAAAAGCTAGGTGAAGGTGAATGGGGTTCTCCTATATGAGGTCCCATCATGAGATTATAGTTGGTTATATGATATTTTACTCTATGTTGAGGATTTTAATTGATGGAAAAGAGAATTTTAGCTATGTATTCAAGATCACACTCATCTTATAATGAAAATAAGTGGATATGTGTCAAGGAAGAATGGAGAAGAATCCCATAGTTGGTAGTGAAAGTGGAAACATGGGCATTACTTTTATCTATAGTGGGTTCCATGAGATGTGACTTAGGAAACCAATTGGGATTGGAAAAACTCATTGTATCTATTTGATCTAATTATGTATTATCCTAAAATAAGAATTTTATAATGAAGGATGGAAAATAAAAATTTGATAAAAATGAAAGTCAAATGGTAAAATACTAGGTCAAACTAGTTGATAATGTCTTTTAGGAAAATAGACATGATAGGCTGAAAAAGACATAGACAGAATGGTGGACTATGTTCCATAGATGGTAAACCTAAGGATGTCTAAAAGACACACAATTGGATTGGTAAACTATGTGTTGAAATTAAATAGAACAAATAGTCTATAAGAGACTGGGTCAAATAGAGTGACTATGTTTTATTAGAGAACAAAGACTGTAGGAGACATAATTAAGCATATCAACTATGTTTTAAAGGTGAACATAGGTTTTGATAATTAGGAAACTAAATGATCTAGTGTTAATTTATAGAATATTTAAAATAAACACACAAACAACTATATTGATTCAACTAGTCTAGTTGTATCACACAACACAAAACCTGCCAATGCTAGATGATACAAGTTTTTCAATACAAATGCAATTATCAGAGAGCAAGAAATAAAAATAGAAATGCTAATCTATGTGGTCAATTGTAAAATGTTTTAAATTATAATTTTTAGAAATGAATGTGATAGAGAGTTGGCTATAAAAAGGAATTAGAAAGGTAATTTAAGGATGGTTTCATGTATTTAAGGCTAAAATGGATCTGTATTGGTGATGGTAATGGATTGGTAATGGGGTCATCCCCCTCACTACAAATCTTGCAGTGATAAGGATGTCGAGTGATTTGAAAATATATACCGTCAACCACATATTTATACTCATCTAGAAAATTGATTTGGCTTCTCCCTTGGTGATGAAATCTAAGTAGGTAGACCTTGGGTGGATATTATTTCAATGATTTTTGATATTATGTGGTTTGGAAGTGTGTGAATAAAATAAAAATAGTGTGACTAAATTGATAGATTAAAACTTCCTATTTAGTACATGTGCTACTTTAATCAAACAAGTAATAAAATGAAAAGTGAATTAATTACTAACAATATGAGTGAATTCCTTTGCTTAAGAGTATAAGGTTGGTTTAGATGACCAAGTATGTAAACAATAAAAAATAGAATTGGCTTGGTCGATTATGTCTATTGAAGCAAGAGACAAAAGAGCATAGTTGAATGAGTCTTTTAGGTAAGAAATAGGGCTACATAACTATGTTGAGCCAATAAACCTAGTTCACTTTAGGGTTATAGTTTTATAGACTAAAAATTGTGAAAAACATGACTGTAATGAAGAAACAAAATGACTAATATGGTGAGAATGAACCTGATGATTTTGAATATGTTTAAATTATTATTTTAATAATTTGTAGTCCAAATGAATATTTTTAACCTGCTACTAGATTTTATTGGGTCTATTGAGTTTGAAAACTTATATGTAAACAAATGAGCTAAGTTAAGTAGATCGATCCAATTACCTATGGTTGACTATGATCTGTACAAAGAAATATAGGTTGATCAGAGTGAAATCATGTTAAGCTTGCACACATAATGTTATAATAAGTTGATAAATTTGATCCAATGATGTAAAAATGAGATAAATGATAATAAATGAAGGCATGAAAGAAACTTTCAAGGGTTAGTTTATGTTAGGTTCACTAGAATGTGTACAAGGGAAAGTGAAGCTAATCTACAAATCAATCCTAGCTCAAAGAAGATAAACCACACTAACCCTTCTACTTTTTGGTATATTTGGAAAATCAGGGTCATGATTCATATGGATCCAATAGACCCAAATAAGGGGTCTCTTACCATACAATATCACTATAGAGGGTTCCAAAGCCTCTAATCAAGAAATACCACACAATAATCCTATCTAGGTCCTATGTTTTCTTATCAAAGTAAATTAAATATAATCTTGTTCATGTCAGGTTTACCAAAATGTATACAAGGGAAAATGAAGCTAATCTACAAATCAATCCTAGCTCAAATAAGATAAATCACACTATCCTTTCTACTTTTTAGTACATTTAGACAATTGGGGTCATGACGAATATGGATCTACTAGACCTAACTAAGGGCTTTCTTACTATACAATATCATTAGAGAGGGTCCAAAGCCTCTAGTCAAGCAATAATACATAATAACCCTATCTAGGTCCTATGTTTTCTTATCAAAGTAAATGATAAAGTAAAATAAATATAATGGGGATAATAAACATTAAAAGTAAACATGTAAAGAATAACTCTACTCAATTCAATGTAGAGGTAATCATAATGTATGGAGAGAGATACATATTCATAAGCTAACACATACAAATTTATGTACAAATAAAGAGGATCAAGAGTTAGTAATAGTTACCTTGAAGATGAACCTATTGAGCCTCAATATCTTGCTTGGCCAATGATGTTTTGTGATAGGTGGTTTTGGTTTGTGAGGATAAAAAGATAGGTCATCTCTAGGCTATATGAATTATCTTATTCACCCAAAAGACTTATCCCACAAGATAAGATTCTTCAATCCAAAGGAATTATGAAATTCTAAGCAATGGTTCCTCAAGTAGAATGTTGGATAAGTAGATGTACAACTAAATTATTATCTCTATCTCTCTTTAATGAAATTGGAAAAAATGATGTGTTTATATAGGCAAATATAACCCTAAACCCTTCTAAATTTTAATTTTATAGAGCTACATCAATTGAATCTATTTTTTAATAAATCAATAAATTAGGTCCTGGACTAAGTCAACTAAAGTTGATCTAGGCCTATAACATGCTTATATTTTAAGGACACTATTGAACCAACATATCTTTGTTCAATAAATGACAAAAATAGGGTTTGGATTAGGTAGGGGTTGTTTGAGGTGGTGAATTTCTTGGAGGAGTGTCAGATAGAGGTGTTAATCTTAGGGAAGTGTATAGGAGAGATTTGTGTTGGTATAAGGAAGAAAAATATTTTGAAGAACTAATGGTCTGCCCACCCCTTTCTTAGTGCACCCTTTAAGGCATGCATTCAGAGAGATTGAGTCTTGACATGTTCTTACAAGATAGAAAGCATCAGTGATTGATAAAGTTTTAAAAATATTGTGTGTATACACATGGTGCCTGATAGTGATTGATAGGGGTAGGTAGTCCTTTTAATAATAGATGATGTAATTCCAAATATACCTTCCACTAGTTGATACATAATTTATTACTCTGATAGGTGGTTAGGACCTGGTAGCATAATTTAAGGGGATCTTTAATAATGCCTTCCACCTAAATGATGGTATCATATTGATGGTACCAAAAATAACCAATGGAGGCAATGGAGTCTTTGATTCATTCTCATAATTAAGGCATGGGTGAATTTTTGATGGTGTTATAATATAATAGGTAAAATGACTCAAAAATATCCATGATATTATTTTGATAATGGTGGACATATAGAATATATAAGACTGCATGGACCAATAAAACTCTGGTAATCCATGTAGTAAAGGAAGATAACTTGAAGATGAGTGTTATGTAGATTGCATCCATTAGGTATCCCATCATCTAGAAATCATTGCCTCCCTAGGCATCACCCACTGCCTTGATCATGTTGAAATTTATCATCCTTCCTAGGTCAGAGAACTGTGCACCTTGGAGGATTATGTGGACTAGGGGAATATATATGAGGTTGATATGTAGATAGTTTTTTTCCCTAAATAATTAGTCAAGCAGGATCATTCCAACACAAATACCCTCTTTAAAAGTGTATATAATATACATATTCACATCCATTTTGTTAACCTAACTTACATCAAGTTTATTAGCCCGATATTTTAGGATATCATCAATCTAATGGGTGTTAGTATAAATTATCATGATAATTGAATCATAAAACAAGGTGTACTCAGATAGGTTGTAGTAAGACTTGAAGGCTACTCTTGAGATGTTAGTGATTTGATGCTAATTTTTTGCATAGTAGACCATGTCATGGATGCCATCTTGTTCCTGTGAACTAGGAATTTGACTAAGAAGAGGAGCTTAGTATGGTGTTAGTGACAAAATGCATAAAACAAATTGACAAAGAACACACTAAGCTAACACCTTCATGCCCAGTTACTAGGGTGAGCTTGGTAACAAAAACAAATGACAAACACAACCAAAAATTAAGGAATAAAACACAAGAATTCCTTCACCTTTCTTAGATGCTCCAAATGACTTTGTAGTGGTGGCTTGCTTAGTTTTATGCTCATGAAGTCCTTGGCAATGGAAGCTTAGATACCTCCATCTTTCCTTAGCACCTTTGGCTTGTGGCTTGGCTTAGATCAATATTTTGGCATGGTAACACTAGTTTGCATGAAGATTTTAGAACAAATCTTGCATTATAACTTTGCACAAATTAAGCTTAGAAATGATGTGGTAAGGCCTCCTATTTATAGATTTTTGAGATTGATTATAATCAACCTAAACCATCCATCTCAAGATTGAGATGTGTGGCTAAGGATTAATATAATTTTGAAATTAAAATTGATAAATAGGCTCATCAATATTTGGGATAGAGGAGCAAGTAAGAGGTATGGAGGGCTTTGATGAGTCATGGGAGGTGTGAATCCTGATATTTGTGGCATTTATGGCCTATGAATATCTTCCCAAGAAATGAGATCACCTGATGATGTAGATATTCAATATTCATTTCCAAAATAAATTATTTAACAAGTTTCCATGGAATTATTTATTAGGCTCTAATTTAGTTTTATTATCCCTTAAGCATGTTTAATCACTTTATGCATAAATTACTCAAATTGATTAGAATGCCTTGTTATTGGTCTAAAATTTGACTAGATTAGAATTGGAAGTCAATGTCAAATGTGTTAGAACCATATTTATATTTAGGATGTTACCAAAAACAAATAAAAAAGGCACTTGTATTGTGCAATATATTTGATAGGAAAGAGCAATCCAGAGCACCTAGGTGTAAAATTGACATTTTGACTCAAAATGATCTGATCAAAGTTAGCTGGCCCATAAATTTTATTACCCCATTTAGGGATACCCTAGCCAAAATTAGCATTTGAATATGTTAGTTTTAAGTGTTTTTAGGCCAAATCATGTACTTTACGTGGAAATTAATCAAAAACTTGGTTGGGTCATTAGTGGCTAGATTTAGGTGTCTATAGTTTGCCCCTGTTTGGGAAGGTGTTGCAAGATATAAGCACAATAACATCTTCTCAAAGAATGAAAAGGTCATGTATGCCTACAACTAAAATGATGATAAACTAACTATATGATTCCCCTTCAATGGAATGGTTGGCACAAATAGGTCGACAAATAGTCCTTCGATAAGAAGTAAAATGAGGGGACCAAAAAAAGGAAAGATGATGGGGTGAAAACATAATGATATTGAAAAAGTAGTCAAAATCATTGAGAATCCAAGTGGGATGGTGTATAATGGTTTGCCCAAAGGTAGTTATAAGAATTGTACCCTGATAGTGGCAATATGGTATGATAACACAATGATTTTCCTAAAGGTAGTTATAATCATTGAGAAGATGGAGTTGCTTTAGTTGGGATAGGCAAACAAGATAATAATATGCCCCTGTATGGGTATAAAAAAGAAAGTGGTGACAACATAATGATTTTTTGAAAGGTGTTTATAATCATTAAGAAATGGAAGTGGGATGGTGTGCAATGATTTGCCCATAGATAGTTATAATCATTGGACCTCAATTATGGGAAACATGATATACCTGGTCAAAGATGATGATAACTTAACATAGAGGGTAATGATGAATTAGAATAAACTACTAGGAGAGAGATGTTCATATAAACTAATAAAGGTTAAAATTCTTTCATGTTTAATTACTCTATTTGGGATATGATGGAATCAAGATGTCAGTGCTGAAGAGATGCCACCATTGCTGAATAGACTTATTAAAGCTAATGTTTGTTGTAGCACATGTTATTAGGCATCATGGTATAACATCATGAGGACTTATCTAAAATATGCATAAGGATTGACTCCCATAATCCAATACTGAATAGAAAATAATGTACCAATGATAAAATGTTGGAAATATTGTCATTGATGTCAAAGGTCTAGTATTATTGGTGATAAAGGCCCCATTGCATTTAATGTTGTTTTTAATAAATATATCTTGGCTAATATGAGTTAATATTTATTTAATATTAACAAATATATTTTTCATTGCATTTGAGACAAAATAAGGGCCCATGGAGAAGTCGAAGAGCCACAGGATAAAGACAAAAGAAGGATGGGACGCATTTTCCCATGAAGAGTCATCTTGGGGAATACCAAGAGTCACCAAGTGAAGACAAAAGAGGAAGGGAAAATTTCTCATGAAGGGACACTTTAAAGAATAGGAAAAGTCACCAAAGATAAGGACAAAAGTGGGAAGGATGTTTTTGGTCATGAAGGGTCACCGCATGACTTTTCAAATGCTTGGATATGAAGGGTCATCCAAGATTGGTGCCATTTTCCATGAGGATTGAAGGGTCACAAAGGGGGAAGGCCAAAGGTCATTTGGAAAGCTATAAATAAAGGCTTGAGTATCCATTTTTAATGTGAAAGTGAGGGGTTGATTTGATATTGTGATATCTAGCTTAGAAGAGAAATTGTGAGAGATGAATATGATTTGTATTTGTTATATCTAGCTTAGAAGAGCAAAAGTCAGAGAGAGGAAAGAGATGTTGTATTGATCTATCATTTGTTGAGATAACAACATTGAGAGATAGGTGTGTGGTATACACAAAGGGGTTGGTGCTCCTATGGGTTGGTGCTCGTGAATTATTGCTGAGTTGGTGCTTAGTAAAGGGGTTGGTGCTCCTGTGGGTTGGTGCTCATGAATTGTTGTTGGGTTGGTGTTCAGCAAAGGGGTTGGTGCTCGTGTGGGTTGGTGCTCATGAATAGGTACTGGGTTGGTGCTCAGCAAAGGGGTTTGAAGCTCCTATGGGTTGGTGCTCACAAATTGTAGCTGAGGTTTATACTTGGCAAAGAGGTATGGTGTTCCCGTGGGTTTGTTCTCATGAATATATTTGAGATTGATTCTCCATGGTTTTTCCCACATTGGGTTTCCACGTTATATCTAGTGTCTCTCTCTGTCTTGTGTGATGTTTATTGTTTGAGTTTTATTTCATATCTTGAATGTTTGATTAAGTGAAATTTGATAAAGAGAAAGTTTTATAAGATATATAATATACTGATTCACCCCCCCTCTTAGTATATTCCATGCTTAACAATTGGTATCAGAGTAGGTTCCTTCAGAAAGTGTTTAATAGCTTGAAGGTAGATCAAAGAAAATCATAAGATGGCCAAGTAGCTAAAGAAGGAGAATCAAGAGTTGAAATCTGTGGTTCAGGCTCTTAAGGAAAAGGTGTGTATCTTAGATTCTAAGTTGGCTATAGAAGTAAAAGAAAATAAGATATTTATTCAGGATCTTAAGAATCAGTTAGAGGTTGTAAATTCAATTTTAACATCAAAAGAAGAAGAATGTAATCAGTTGAAGGGTGAGTTAGGCTCTTTAAAGGATAATCATGAGAAGCTTATAATCAAGGTTGAAAAAGATCATGAAATATTAGTCCAAGGAAAAAAGGATGCAGGTTATAAAGGCAAATCAAAGAAGTTGATCAGGCAGCCCAATGCTTTCAAGTTTTCAAATTCTTTTCATGGCCATTGTTTTGTTTGTCATCATGTTGGTCATAGGGCAAGATATTGTATGAGGAGAAGCAATAGTCAAAGGGAGATCTTAGTCACATTCAATAAAAACTTATGAGAAATATTTTTTGCTTTTGTTGTCATGAGGTTGGACATATTGCTAGATTATGCCAAAATAAAGTAAAGAGATATTCAAGGTATTACAAAGGATTTAGAAACCCTACAAAATATGAGAAAAGACAAATTCATGTTTTGAGACCTAAAATAATAAAGGTTGATCAAGTTGAGTTTAAGAGTGAAAATGAATTACTTGCTATAGTAGATAAATAATTAGATAAGAAGGATTGTGCAGAATCTCTTGTTACATTTGAGCATGAGCTTTGTCAAGATAAGATAGTTGCAAAAGTTGAGAAAAATAAAAACATCATAAATGATAAGGTTAGTAGGTTAAAAAGGTTAGACATGATTAAACGGATTATAAAAGAAAAATACAAGAAGATCAAGGAAGAAGCAGAGGAGATGTGGGAATCTCTTGAGATTTATTTCTAGAACCCTATTGTGTGGGGTGTATCTTCTAGGCTTCAAGGAGACACTTTTAAGAAAATTTGAAGCATGGTGGATGCTATTGGGTCTTGGATATGTTGCATGACAAGAATTTTTTCAAATGATTATGTTCATAAGAAATTAGAATGAGCTAACAATTTTAGAGAGAAAGAAAAGGATACTCATGCAGATTCAATCAAGAAGGATCAAAGTTTCAAAGATCCATTCATTAGGAAGAAGGTTTAGTCGTGTTCATGGCAGAAGAAATAACCTAAACATTCTATGTTGGTGCAAGTAGATTTGCATGTAAGAGATAAAGATCAGCCATGGTTCATTCATAGCGGATGTTCGAGGCATATGACAGGAGATAAGAGTAAAGAAGATCAATGGTGGTACAGTGAGATTTAGAGATAAAACCACTGCCAAGATAGCCAAAAAGGGTACTTTAATTTTGGATAATGGTAGAACCAAGAGTAAGAATGTTTTATAATCATAATCTATTGAGTTTAAGGCAAATATGTGATCAAGGATACACCTTGAAGTTTCATGCGAAAAAGATGTGAGAATTAGAAGAAAATATTCAAATGAGTTGATTGTAGATTCTCAAAGGACAGGTAAAATCAGATATCTTCTCAAAGATCAGCGAGAGGAGTTGGGAGTAATTTCTATTACTTCCTACCATTGATGTTCAGCATCAAATGAGGGGGAGCTAAGTGTTAACTCTAGGTAGGCCCTTTGCTATTGATGTCAAAGGGGGAGAATAATAGGTATAGGTATAGGTGCAGAAAATAGGTACAAGGAATAGGTATAGGTTACTATAATAAGGGGGAGTTACTGTATGTTTTCAGATGATAGTATGTGCAGGTGACAGGATGTGGTAGTTTTAAGATTGAGGTTGCCATCAATGACAAACGGGGAGATTGTTGGAAATATTGTCATTGATGTCAAAGGTCTAGTATTATTGGTGATAAAGGCCCCATTGCATTTAATGTTGTTGGTAATAAATATATCTTGGCTAATATGAGTTAATATTTATTTAATATTAACGAATATATTTTTGGTTGCATATGAGACAAAAGTAGGGCCCATGGAGAAGTCGAAGAGCCATGGGATAAAGACAAAAGAAGGATGGGACGCATTTTCCCATGAAGAGTCATCTTGGGGAATACCAAGAGTCACCAAGTGAAGACAAAAGAGGAAGGGCAAATTTCTCATGAAGGGAAACTTTAAGGAATAGGAAAAGTCACCAAAGATAAGGACAAAAGTGGGAAGGACGTTTTTGGTCATGAAGGGTCACCACATGACTTTTCAAATGCTTGGATATGAAGGGTCATCCAATATTGGTGCCATTTTTCATTAGTATTGAAGGGTCACAAAGGGGGAAGGCCAAAAGTCATTTGGAAAGCTATAAATAAAGGCTTGAGTAGCCATTTTTAATGTGAAAGTGAGGGGTTGATTTGATATTGTGATATCTAGCTTAGAAGAGAAATTGTGAGAGATGAATATGATTTGTATTTGTTATATCTAGCTTAGAAGAGCAAAAGTGAGAGAGAGGAAAGAGATGTTGTATTGATCTATCATTTGTTGAGATAGCAACATTTAGAGATAGGTGTGTGGTATACACAAAGGGGTTGGTGCTCGTGTGGGTTGGTGCTCTTGTGGGTTAGTGCTCATGAATAGGTGCTGGGTTGGTGCTTAGCAAAGGGGTTTGAAGCTCCTATGGGTTGGTGCTCACAAATTGTAGCTGAGGTTTGTACTTGGCAAAGAGGTATGGTGTTCCTGTGGGTTTGTTCTCATGAATATATTTGAGATTGATTCTCCATGGTTTTTCCCACATTGGGTTTCCATGTTATATCTAGTGTCTCTCTCTGTCTTGTGTGATGTTTATTGTTTGAGTTTTATTGCATATCTTGAATGTTTGATTAAGTGAAATTTGATAAAGATAAAGTTTTATAAGATATATAATATACTGATTCACCCCCCCCTCTTAGTATATTCCAAGCTTAAGAATTGGTATCAGATTAGGTTCCTTCAGAAAGTTTTAATAGCTTGAAGGTAGATCAAAGAAAAGCATAAGATGGACAAGTAGCGAAAGAAGGAGAATCAAGAGTTGAAATCTGTGGTTCAGGATCTTAAGGAAAAGGTGTGTATCTTGGATTCTAAGTTGGATATAGAAGTAAAAGAAAATAAGATATTTATTCAGGATCTTAAGAATCAGTTAGAGGTTGCAAATTCAATTTTAACATCAAAAGAAGAATGTAATCAGTTGAAGGGTGAGTTAGGCTCTTTAAAGGATAATCATGAGAAGCTTATAATCACGGTTGAAAAAGATCATGAAATATTAGTCCAAGGAAAAAAGGATGCAGGTTATAAAGGCAAATCAAAGAAGTTGATCAGGCAGCCCAATGCTTTCAAGTTTTCAAATTCTTTTCATGGCCATTGTTTTGTTTGTCATCATGTTGGTCATAGGGCAAGATATTGTATGAGGAGAAGCAATAGTCAAAGGGAGATCTTAGTCACATTCAATAAAAACTTATGAGAAATATTGTTTGCTTTTGTTGTCATGAGGTTGGACATATTGCTAGATTATGCGGAAATAAAGTAAAGAGATTTTCAAGGTATTACAAAGGATTTAGAAACCCTACAAAATATGAGAAAAGACAAATTCATGTTTCGAGACCTAAAATAGTAAAAGTTGATCAGGTTGAGTTTAAGAGTGAAAATGAATTACTTGCTATAGTAGATAAATAATTAGATAAGAAGGATTGTGCAGAATCTCTTGTTACATTTGAGCATGAGCTTTGTCAAGATAAGATAGTTGCAAAAGTTGAGAAAATGAAAAACATCATAAATGATAAGGTTAGTAGGTCAAAAAGGTTAGACATGATTAAACGGATTCTAAACTAAAAACATAGGAAGATCAAGGAAGAAGCAGAGGAGATGTGGGAATCTCTTGAGATTTATTTCTAGAGCCCTATTGTGTGGGGTGTATCTTCTAGGCTTCAAGGAGACACTTTTAATAAAATTTGAAGCATGGTGGATGCTATAGGGTCTTGGATATGTTGCATGACAAGAATTTTTTCAAATGATTATGTTCATAAGAAATTAGAATGAGCTAACATTTTAGAGAGAAAGAAAAGGTTACTCATGCAGATTCAATCAAGAAGGATCAAAGTTTCAAAGATCCATTCGTTAGGAAGAAGGTTCGGTTGTGTCCATGGCAGAAGAAATAACCTGATGATTCTATGTTGGTGCAAATAGCTTTGCATGTAAGAGATAAAGATCAGCCATGGTTCATTGATAGCGGATGTTCGAGGCATATGATAGGAGATAAGAGTAAAGAAGATCAATGGTGGTACAGTGAGATTTAGAGATAAAACCACTGCCAAGATAGCTGAAAAAGGTACTTTAATTTTGGATAATGGTAGAACCAAGAATAAGAATGTTTTATAAGCATAATCTATTGAGTTTAAGGCAAATATGTGATCAAGGATACACCTTAAAGTTTCATACGAAAAAGATGTGAGAATTAGAAGAAAATATTCAAATGAGTTGATTGCAGATTCTCAAAGGACAGGTAAAATTAGATATCTTCTCAAAGATCGGCGAGAGGAGTTGGGATTAATTTCTATTACTTCCTACCATTGATGTTTAGCATCAAGTGAGGGGGAGCTAAGTGCTAACTCTAGGTAGGCCCTTTGCCATTGATGTCAAAGGGGGAGAATAATAGGTACATGTATATGTGCAGAAAATAGGTACAAGGAATAGGTATAGGTTACTACAATAAGGGGGAGTTACTGTATGTTTTTAGATGATATTATGTGCAGGTGACAGGATGTGGTAGTTTCAAGATTGAGGTTGCCATCAATGACAAAGGGGGAGATTGTTGGAAATATTGTCATTGATGTCAAAGGTCTAGTATTATTGGTGATAAAGGCCCCATTGCATTTAATGTTGTTGGTAATAAATATATCTTGGCTAATATGAGTTAATATTTATTCAATATTAATGAATACATTTTTGGTTGCATATGAGACAAAAGAAGGGCCCATGGAGAAGTCGAAGAGCCACGGGATAAAGATAAAAGAAGGATGGGATGCATTTTCCCATGAAGAGTCATCTTGGGGAATACCAAGAGTCACCAAGTGAAGACAAAAGAGGAAGGGAAAATTTCTCATGAAGGGACACTTTAAGGAATAGGAAAAGTCACCAAAGATAAGGACAAAAGTGGGAAGGACGTTTTTGGTCATGAAGGGTCACCACATGACTTTTCAAATGCTTGGATATGAAGGGTCATCCAAGATTGGTAACATTTTCCTTGAGGATTGAAGGGTCACAAAGGGGGAAGGCCAAAGGTCATTTGGAAAGCTATAAATAAAGGCTTGAGTATCCATTTTTAATGTGAAACTGAGGGGTTGATTTGATATTGTGATATCTAGCTTAGAAGAGAAATTGTGAGAGATGAATATGATTTGTATTTGTTATATCTAGCTTAGAAGAGAAAAAGTGAGAGAGAGGAAAGAGATGTTGTATTGATCTATCATTTATTGAGATAACAACATTGAGAGATAGGTGTGTGGTATACACAAAAGGGTTGGTGCTCCTATTGGTTGGTGCTCGCGAATTGTTGCTGAGTTGGTGCTTGGTAAAGGGGTTGGTGCTCCTGTGGGTTGGTGCTCATGAATTTTTGTTGGGTTGGTGTTTAGCAAAGGGGTTGGTACTCATGTGGGTTGGTGCTCATGAATAGGTGTTGGGTTGGTGCTCGGAAAAGGGGTTTGAAGCTCCTATGGGTTGGTGCTCACAAATTGTAGCTGAGGTTTATACTTGGCAAAGAGGTATGGTGTTCCTGTGGGTTTGTTCTCATGAATATATTTGAGATTGATTCTCCATGGTTTTTCCCACATTGGGTTTCCATGTTATATCTAGTGTCTCTCTCTGTCTTGTGTGATGTTTATTGTTTGAGTTTTATTGCATATCTTGAATGTTTGATTAAGTGAAATTTGATAAAGAGAAAGTTTTATAAGATATATAATATACTGATTCACTCCCCCACTCTTAGTATATTCCATGCTTAACAATTGGTATCAGAGTAGGTTCCTTCAGAAAGTGTTTAATAGCTTGAAGGTAGATCAAAGAAAAGCATAAGATGGCCAAGTAGCGAAAGAAGGAGAATCAAGAGTTGAAATCTGTGGTTCAGGCTCTTAAGGAAAAGGTGTGTATCTTGGATTCTAAGTTGGCTATAGAAGTAAAAGAAAATAAGATATTTATTCAGGATCTTAAGAATCAGTTAGAGGTTGCAAATTCAATTTTAACATCAAAAGAAGAAGAATGTAATCAGTTGAAGGGTGAGTTAGGCTCTTTAAAGGATAATCATGAGAAGCTTATAATCACGGTTGAAAAAGATCATGAAATATTAGTCCAAGGAAAAAAGGATGCAGGTTATAAAGGCAAATCAAAGAAGTTGATCAGGCAGCCCAATGCTTTCAAGTTTTCAAATTCTTTTCATGGCCATTGTTTTGTTTGTCATCATGTTGGTCATAGGGCAAGATATTGTATGAGGAGAAGCAATAGTCAAAGGGAGATCTTAGTCACATTCAATAAAAACTTATGATAAATATTGTTTGGTTTTGTTGTCATGAGGTTGGACATATTGCTAGATTATGCGGAAATAAAGTAAAGAGATTTTCAAGGTATTACAAAGGACTTAGAAACCCTACAAAATATGAGAAAAGACAAATTCATGTTTCGAGACCTAAAATAGTAAAAGTTGATCAGGTTGAGTTTAAGAGTGAAAATGAATTACTTGCTATAGTAGATAAATAATTAGATAAGAAGGATTGTGCAGAATCTCTTGTTACATTTGAGCATGAGCTTTGTCAAGATAAGATAGTTGCAAAAGTTGAGAAAATGAAAAACATCATAAATGATAAGGTTAGTAGGTCAAAAAGGTTAGACATGATTAAACGGATTCTAAAAGAAAAACATAGGAAGATCAAGGAAGAAGCAGAGGAGATGTGGGAATCTCTTGAGATTTATTTCTAGAGCCCTATTGTGTGGGGTGTCTCTTCTAGGCTTCAAGGAGACACTTTTAATAAAATTTGAAGCATGGTGGATGCTATAGGGTCTTGGATATGTTGCATGACAAGAAGTTTTTCAAATGATTATGTTCATAAGAAATTAGAATGAGCTAACATTTTAGAGAGAAAGAAAAGGTTACTCATGCAGATTCAATCAAGAAGGATCAAAGTTTCAAAGATCCATTCATTAGGAAGAAGGTTCGGTTGTGTCCATGGCAGAAGAAATAACCTGATGATTCTATGTTGGTGCAAATAGCTTTGCATGTAAGAGATAAAGATCAGCCATGGTTCATTGATAGCGGATGTTCGAGGCATATGATAGGAGATAAGAGTAAAGAAGATCAATGGTGGTACAGTGAGATTTAGAGATAAAACCACTGCCAAGATAGCCGAAAAAGGTACTTTAATTTTGGATAATGGTAGAACCAAGACTAAGAATGTTTTATAAGCATAATCTATTGAGTTTAAGGCAAATATGTGATCAAGGATACACCTTAAAGTTTCATACGAAAAAGATGTGAGAATTAGAAGAAAATATTCAAATGAATTGATTGCAGATTCTCAAAGGACAGGTAAAATCAGATATCTTCTCAAAGATCGATGAGAGGAGTTGGGAGTAATTTATATTACTTCCTACCATTGATGTTCAGCATCAAGTGAGGGGGAGCTAAGTGTTAACTCTAGGCAGGCCCATTGCCATTGATGTCAAAGGGGGAGAATAATAGGTACAGGTATAGGTGCAGAAAATAGGTACAAGGAATAGGTACAGGTTACTACAATAAGGGGGAGTTACTGTATGTTTTCAGATGATAGTATGTGAAGGTGACAGGATGTGGTAGTTTCAAGATTGAGGTTGCCATCAATGACAAAAGGGGAGATTGTTGGAAATATTGTCATTGATGTCAAAGGTCTAGTATTATTGGTGATAAAGGCCCCATTGCATTTAATGTTGTTGTTAATAAATATATCTTGGCTAATATGAGTTAATATTTATTTAATATTAACAAATATATTTTTCATTGCATTTGAGACAAAAGAAGGGCCCATGGAGAAGTTGAAGAGCCACAGGATAAAGACAAAGGAAGGATGGGACGCATTTTCCCATGAAGAGTCATCTTGGGGAATACCAAGAGTCACCAAGTGAAGACAAAAGAGGAAGGGCAAATTTCTCATGAAGGGACACTTTAAAGAATAGGAAAAGTCACCAAAGATAAGGACAAAAGTGGGAAGGACGTTTTTGGTCATGAAGGGTCACCACATGACTTTTCAAATGCTTGGATATGAAGGGTCATCCAAGATTGGTGCCATTTTCCATGAGGATTGAAGGGTCACAAAGGGGGAAGGCCAAAGGTCATTTGGAAAGCTATAAATAAAGGCTTGAGTATCCATTTTTAATGTGAAAGTGAGGGGTTGATTTGATATTGTGATATCTAGCTTAGAAGAGAAATTGTGAGAGATGAATATGATTTGTATTTGTTATATCTAGCTTAGAAGAGCAAAAGTGAGAGAGAGGAAAGAGATGTTGTATTGATCTATCATTTGTTGAGATAACAACATTGAGAGATAGGTGTGTGGTATACACAAAGGGGTTGGTGCTCCTGTGGGTTGGTGCTCATGAATTGTTGTTGGGTTGGTGTTCAGGAAAGGGGTTGGTGCTCGTGTGGGTTGGTGCTCATGAATAGGTGCTGGGTTGGTGCTCAGCAAAGGGGTTTGAAGCTCCTATGGGTTGGTGCTCACAAATTGTAGCTGAGGTTTGTACTTGGCAAAGAGGTATGGTGTTCCTGTGGGTTTGTTCTCATGAATATATTTGAGATTGATTCTCCATGGTTTTTCCCACATTGGGTTTCCACGTTATATCTAGTGTCTCTCTCTGTCTTGTGTGATGTTTATTGTTTGAGTTTTATTTCATATCTTGAATGTTTGATTAAGTGAAATTTGATAAAGAGAAAGTTTTATAAGATATATAATATACTGATTCACCCCCCCCTCTTAGTATATTCCATGCTTAACAATTGGTATCAGAGTAGGTTCCTTCAGAAAGTGTTTAATAGCTTGAAGGTAGATCAAAGAAAAGCATAAGATGGCCAAGTAGCGAAAGAAGGAGAATCAAGAGTTGAAATCTGTGGTTCAGGCTCTTAAGGAAAAGGTGTGTATCTTAGATTCTAAGTTGGCTATAGAAGTAAAAGAAAATAAGATATTTATTCAGGATCTTAAGAATCAGTTAGAGGTTGCAAATTCAATTTTAACATCAAAAGAAGAAGAATGTAATCAGTTGAAGGGTGAGTTAGGCTCTTTAAAGGATAATCATGAGAAGCTTATAATCACGGTTGAAAAAGATCATGAAATATTAGTCCAAGGAAAAAAGGATGCAGGTTATAAAGGCAAATCAAAGAAGTTGATCAGGCAGCCCAATGCTTTCAAGTTTTCAAATTCTTTTCATGGCCATTGTTTTGTTTGTCATCATGTTGGTCATAGGGCAAGATATTGTATGAGGAGAAGCAATAGTCAAAGGGAGATCTTAGTCACATTCAATAAAAACTTATGAGAAATATTGTTTGCTTTTGTTGTCATGAGGTTGGACATATTGCTAGATTATGCGGAAATAAAGTAAAGAGATTTTCAAGGTATTACAAAGGATTTAGAAACCCTACAAAATATGAGAAAAGACAAATTCATGTTTCGAGACCTAAAATAGTAAAAGTTGATCAGGTTGAGTTTAAGAGTGAAAATCAATTACTTGCTATAGTAGATAAATAATTAGATAAGAAGGATTGTGCAGAATCTCTTGTTACATTTGAGCATGAGCTTTGTCAAGATAAGATAGTTGCAAAAGTTGAGAAAATGAAAAACATCATAAATGATAAGGTTAGTAGGTCAAAAAGGTTAGACATGATTAAATGGATTCTAAAATAAAAACATAGGAAGATCAAGGAAGAAGCAGAGGAGATGTGGGAATCTCTTGAGATTTATTTCTAGAGCCCTATTGTGTGGGGTGTCTCTTCTAGGCTTCAAGGAGACACTTTTAATAAAATTTGAAGCATGGTGGATGCTATAGGGTCTTGGATATGTTGCATGACAAGAAGTTTTTCAAATGATTATGTTCATAAGAAATTAGAATGAGCTAACATTTTAGAGAGAAAGAAAAGGTTACTCATGCAGATTCAATCAAGAAGGATCAAAGTTTCAAAGATCCATTCATTAGGAAGAAGGTTCGGTTGTGTCCATGGCAGAAGAAATAACCTGATGATTCTATGTTGGTGCAAATAGCTTTGCATGTAAGAGATAAAGATCAGCCATGGTTCATTGATAGCGGATGTTCGAGGCATATGATAGGAGATAAGAGTAAAGAAGATCAATGGTGGTACAGTGAGATTTAGAGATAAAACCACTGCCAAGATAGCCGAAAAAGGTACTTTAATTTTGGATAATGGTAGAACCAAGACTAAGAATGTTTTATAAGCATAATCTATTGAGTTTAAGGCAAATATGTGATCAAGGATACACCTTAAATTTTCATACGAAAAAGATGTGAGAATTAGAAGAAAATATTCAAATGAGTTGATTGCAGATTCTCAAAGGACAGGTAAAATTAGATATCTTCTCAAAGATCGGCGAGAGGAGTTGGGATTAATTTCTATTACTTCCTACCATTGATGTTTAGCATCAAGTGAGGGGGAGCTAAGTGCTAACTCTAGGTAGGCCCTTTGCCATTGATGTCAAAGGGGGAGAATAATAGGTACATGTATATGTGCAGAAAATAGGTACAAGGAATAGGTATAGGTTACTACAATAAGGGGGAGTTACTGTATGTTTTTAGATGATATTATGTGCAGGTGACAGGATGTGGTAGTTTCAAGATTGAGGTTGCCATCAATGACAAAGGGGGAGATTGTTGGAAATATTGTCATTGATGTCAAAGGTCTAGTATTATTGGTGATAAAGGCCCCATTGCATTTAATGTTGTTGGTAATAAATATATCTTGGCTAATATGAGTTAATATTTATTCAATATTAATGAATATATTTTTGGTTGCATATGAGACAAAAGAAGGGCCCATGGAGAAGTCGAAGAGCCACGGGATAAAGATAAAAGAAGGATGGGATGCATTTTCCCATGAAGAGTCATCTTGGGGAATACCAAGAGTCACCAAGTGAAGACAAAAGAGGAAGGGAAAATTTCTCATGAAGGGACACTTTAAGGAATAGGAAAAGTCACCAAAGATAAGGACAAAAGTGGGAAGGACATTTTTAGTCATGAAAGGTCACCACATGACTTTTCAAATGCTTGGATATGAAGGGTCATCCAAGATTGGTGCCATTTTCCATGAGGATTGAAAGGTCACAAAGGGGGAAGGCCAAAGGTCATTTGGAAAGCTATAAATAAAGGCTTGAGTAGCCATTTGTAATGTGAAAGTGAGAGGTTGATTTGATATTGTGATATCTAGCTTAGAAGAGCAATTGTGAGAGATAAATATGATTTGTATTTGTTATATCTAGCTTAGAAGAGCAAAAGTGAGAGATAGGAAAGAGATGTTGTATTGATCTATCATTTGTTGAGATAGAAACATTGAGAGATAGGTGTGTGGTATACACAAAGGGTTTGGTGCTCCTGTGGGTTGGTGCTCATGAATTATTGCTGAGTTGGTGCTTGGCAAAGGGGTTGGTGCTCTTGTGGGTTGGTGCTCACGAATTGTTGCTGGGTTGGTGCTCATGTGGGTTGGTGCTCATGAATAGGTGCTGGGTTGGTGCTCGGCAAAGGGGTTTGAAGCTCTTGTGGGTTGGTGCTCATGAATTGTAGCTGAGGTTTGTACTTGGCCAAGGGGTATGGTGCTCCTGTGGGTTTGTTCTCATGAATATATTTGAGATTGATTCTCTATGGTTTTTTACACATTGGGTTTCCACGTTATATTTGGTGTCTCTCTCTATCTTGTGTGATGTTTATTATTTGATTTTTATTGCATATCTTGAATGTTTGATTAAGTGGAATTTGATAAAGGGAAAGTTTTATAAGATATGTAATATATTGATTCACCCCCCCTCTCAGTATATTCCATGCTTAACATAAAAACCATGATGATAATGTTGACATATGAATATGTATGGATTCAAGTGTAAGTGTGGGAAAGGAATCACCCAATGAACACACATAAACTGAATCAAGGCAATAGTAATGAAAGCAAACAAATAGGCACACAAACAAAACAACAAAGAAGCAAACAAAGAAACACTCAATAGAAACCATATGAACATTGCCCCTAGAAAATAGGTGACAACTTATCAAATGAACAAAATGGGGGAATGGAAGAAAAGGAAAGGGGTGGTTGAGTTGTCTCCATATGCACTAGGAAAGGATGCTACCTACATAGTTCCATTGATGTAATAAGCAATAAAAAATTTAGGCAAAATTTAGTTCTCCTAGGGAATGTGAAGAATGTGATAACTAAGGAAAACAAATAGAATAGATGTGATAGAAGAAGAGGAATGGTCTTTAAAAATAGAAAGTGCATGAGAGAAAAGGCCAAAAAGGATGGGGAAACTAAGTGATAAGTGGTTTGCTTGCAACTTAGTAAGGGTTCCCAGAATTCTTATGGTAAAGAAGTGGTCAAATGTTTTTGGTTTTTTCTAATGATTTTATAAATGTTTTTGGAATTTTTTGAAGTATCTCAACTCGATCAAGAATGATGAGACACTAAATGGTTCAAGCTCACAAAATAATGAAAGTGTTCAAACTTAGGTTTCTCACAAAATGGTGAGAGTGTGGCCTAGGTTTCTCACAAAATGGTGAGAGCATGGCTTAGGTTGTTCACAAAAGAATGAGATCATGGCTTAGGTTTCTAAAAAAATGGTGAGAGTGTGGTGGGAAGGGTGACTAAGCTAACATCAACAAGTATCGAGTGCTACCTACATAGTCCCAGAGTAGGACCTCAAGTCACTATAGTTCTACCTTTACAGTGGAGGAATTTGATTAGTGTAGCAATTAATTCAAACAAAATAAGCAAAATAAGTAAAAAGGCACAATGTGGCATAAGAAATAGTAAGTTGATACATCAAGGCTTAATAAACAAATGTTGCCCCTAGTTTGCCCATAAGTAGTTATAACTAGGACACAACGTAATGGTACTAATTTTCCTAAAGGTGGTTATAATTAGTATCAAGATCAATGATAAAAAAGGAATAAAAAACAAAGGATGAAAATTTCAAAACTTTTATCACACTGCTCCAAAATATGATCTCTATCTGAAGTACTTTAACCAAATGATGAAATTAATTAGATTCCTCAATGCTAAAAATGTATAATGAATGGTAAAAAACAAGGTCAAATGAGCTAGGCTTTAAAATACATTATATTAATAGAATGGAATGGTAAAATGGATATGGCTAATAGAATAGTTAAGAATGATATTTGTACAAAAAAGAATAGTGATAAAATAGCATAACTAAAATGGTCCTTATAGATAATACACCTTAGCACTCCAGCATAGTACCACTTGAGATGAATAATATTCATTAGCTCAAGAAGTTCATCTCCATTTGGTGTGTCAATCTTGTATTCTCCTGATCCATAATATATAGTAATGATGAAAGACCCTATCTAGTTTGGTTTGAATTTTTCTTTATGCTTCTTCTTAGCCATGGTATTATTTTGGTTTTATTTAAGAACAAGATCACCAAGCTCAAATGTTATATACTTAACACATTAATTATAGTGGCCTTTGAGTCAGTTTTGATATGCCTAAAGATTATTGAGCATAGTTGTACATTTCTCATCAAGTAGGTCTAGTTCTTATAGGTGAGGTACTCGATAGTCATGATCATCTAAGACATGCTTAAGAGAGATGCAAAATGAAGGCAATGCGACCTCAATGGGAAGGATGGATTTAGTACCATAAACAAGTGAGTATGGAGTGGCTCTTATGGGGTTATGATTATTGGTATGATATTCCCAAAGGGTAGGTAATATATGTAGGTGCCAATCATGACTAGCATCATTAACAATCTTTTTGAGAATATTGACAATAGTTTTGTTTGATGCTTTAGCTTGGCGATTACCTTAAGGGTAATATGTTATAGAAAAATGTTATGTGATGTTATATTCAGTACATATCTAGTCTACATCTTTATTCTTGAATGATCCTCCATTATTATATATAATGTTAGAATGGATACCATAGTGACAAATGAGATGGTTGAAGATGAATTTGGTAATTTGATTTCCCATCACATGAGGGGTATAGCTTTAACCCACTTACTAAAATACTCATTTGTAGTAAGGATATGTTTACGGACATCAGATGAAGTGGGGTTGATCTTCCTAATGAGGTCAAGTCCCCATGTAGAAAATGGCCAGGGTGTCAACATTAGTTTCAAAGTTTATGTTAGGTCATGAATCAGATTAGCATGTCATTGACATTTGTCACACTTCTTTACATATGTAGCTGCATATGCATCCATTATGGGCTAATAATAACTAGTATGCAAGAGATTTTTGGAGAGGATTGCCTTACTAAAATTAGCTCCACATACTCCTTTATGAACTTCTCTTAATGCTAGTATAGACTCTGTTGAAGTTAAATAACGAATCAAAATTCCATGAAAACTATGGTGGTAAAGGGTTGATCCAAGTAGAATATAATGAGTTGAATGATGAATAAAGGCTTTGGTTTGTTTTTAGGATAGGTTAGGTGGTATAACTTGGTTATGAATGTATTTTTAAAGGTTTGAGTACCAGATAGAATTAGGACCAATAATATCACAAATCATTACAATGATTGAAGTTTCATGAGTAGGTGTTGATAAATTCTTGATGAAGAACTGATACTCTCTAGCTTTATCTATTTGTCAAATAAAAGAACCAATGGTAGCCATGGCATATAAAATTCTATTACTAGTCCTTAGTATGTGCTCAAACTAAATGTTGGTAATTTATTACTTAAGAGTGTCGACCATGGCTTTATATGGAACCAGCTTGTCATCTTTGGTCTAAAAATGATCTATGACCTAATTGATGATTAACTAAGAATCACCATAAATTTGGACATGAGATATGTTCCAATTTACTACCTATAAAATTATTGAAACAAGTGATTCATACTCAACCATGTTATTTGTACAAGGAAAGCTGATTTTGAATGATTTAGGGATTAGATCCCCCTATGGTATAATAAATAAGAGTCTTACCCCTGATCTATGTGAAGAAAATGAACCATCAAAATGTATATTCTAGTGATGCTCCTCAAGAGGTGTGCCAATGATGGTCATTATGGATTCATTAGGGAAATGAAATGTGAGTGGCTTTGTATTTGCAAAAGGTGCTTCAACAAGTTAATCTGCAAGAACTTATCCCTTGATTGCCTTCTAATTAAAATACTCTATGTCAAACTCACTAATAAGCACGATCCATTTGGATATTATACCTTGTAAATCTATTTTATATATTAAATACTTAAATGGCTCTACTTTTAAAATGACCATGATCTTATTATTCAACATGTAATGGCATAGTTTTTGAGCTATGAAGACCATGACCAGACAAGCTTTTTCAACAGGTGCATAGTTATGTTCATATGTGACCAAGGTATGAATTAGGTAGTATACAACATGCTCTTTTATATTATCATGTTGAGCCAAGAGTTCCCCTAGAGCATTATTGGTAGCTAATAGGTATAACAAGAATGGCTTTCCTAGTATAGGAGGTAATAAAATAGGTGGATTAACAAGATAGTCTTTGATTTGTTGAAAATTTGTTTGACAATGATCATCCTAGTGAAATACAACTCCATTATTTAGAATATGTGTAAATAGATGACACTTTTCTATTAATTGAGAGACGAAGTGTCAAATTTATTGGATCTTACCCTACAAACTATGGAGTTGCTTCAAATTGGTTGGTGGTGACATCTTGGTTATAGCATGGACTTTAGCCAGATAAACTTCAATAAATCTATGAGACATGATGAAGTTAAATAATTTACTTGAGGTTACACCAAACACACATTTATTTGGGTTGAGTCTAACTTTTTACTCCTTTAAACTTTCCAATATATTATGTAACACTGTTAGATGGTTGGCCTTGGTTTTGGATTTTCCTAATATGTCATCGACATAGTCTTTAATAATATCATGAATCATATCATGGAATATGATAGTCATGTCCTTTTGATATATAGCTACAAAAAATTTAAGGCCAAATGGCATTACTTGATAACAAAATATTCCCCATGGAGTGGTGAACATTATTTTATGTTGCTCTTCTAGTGCTATTCTGATTTGGTTGTATCTTGAAAAGCCATCCATGAGTGAAACTATTTCATAACCTACCATGGAGTCAATGATCATGTAAATATTAATAAATGGAAATTCATCCTTAGGAAAAGCTTTATTGATGTCTCAAAAATTAGTACAGGTTCTGATTCCTTTAGGCTTTTTACTTATAGGTACAACATTAGATATCCATTTTGAGTAGTTAATGGATTGGATATATCCTGTTTCTAAGATTTTTTCCAACTCTTTATTTACCAATACAACAATGTGAGGATACATCTTATGTATATTTTATAAGTTTGGCATCAGGATTGACCATAAGGTGGTATAAAACCAAGGTGAGGTCCAAACCTGGCATGTCAGAATAGGCCCATGTAAATATATTATAAATTCTCTCAATAGAGCCATAAAGGATCTATGTTCCTCTTCAGTGAGGGATGTGCCTATCTTTATCCACTTTAGGTCTGATGGAGTCTTGATGTTTACCTCTATTGTATCCTTAACTAGAAGGGTTGAACCATCTTCTAGGATAGTAAGCAAAGACTTGAACTATTGGACTATATCAGGGTCCTCTATTAGGACTTACTCTTCAACTTCTCCTAGGCATGATGAATCTGAGTCCCATAATGGGAGATATGGCCATGTGACAAAAAAATTGGAAATTCTTAAAGAATTTGATCAAAAACTTGTTATTTCACAAAACTAAACTTAGATCCATAGGCAAGTTCATCATTGGTGGTCTCCTAGTCTAAATTTGAAGAAGAATGAACATCCCCATCTAATGGCACCTGAAACAAATTTTCACCACTAGACTAGCCTTTTTCTTTACTTTTTCCCTAGTCAAAAAGCACCTCAAAGAGGTTTTCACTTTGGGACCTCAATGTTTTACTTATTTGTTTTTAGCTAAAGTGTTCACCCATTCTCCAAAATAGGCTTTAGGATTTAATGTGATTGAGAATCTTGATTTGTGATCTCCCAACAAAATGTTGTATTTAAGGCCCAAAAACTCATAAAATGCCTCATCATTTAGAAACTCATCAATTAGTAAAGTGGATTCTTGTTGGTCCCAATCTATCAGTTGGGGATAGTATAATGGTAATGGATTGTGATGAATGAATAGCGTAAGGGTACAAATGGAATTGGTATCAAATACATTAGTCTCAGCTAGGTGATCAAAGGTGAGGCTATGATCAGACTCTGCTTTGCTATCATCATCATCCTCACTAGGAATTGGTGATAGAATTTGAATAAGATATGTGGGGTCACCCCCAAGCAATTTAAATCCAAGTTCATAAAGTCTTTCATACTTAGTCATGGAAATTGCCTTGGTGGTTCCTTGCTGATTTAGTTTGAGGCCTCTTCCTTCAAAATTATGATGCTGCATGATCCTATTGGAAATATGATACTTTTTACTTTTATAACAATCAACATAGTTATCATTGTACAACCATGATTCATCCCCTTCTAGAGGGTTTGGTTCTAGGCCTAATGCTGGTACAAACATGATAGGTCCTTTATCTTTATTCTTTCATTGCCAAAGCATGTGTGGAGTAACTTTAGGTCACCCAAAGGTTTTTAGATTCTAAGTAAGATTGACAATATGAAAGGTATCATGAGTCACATACTCACTCGATCCATTATCTAAAATGGTGAAATGATTGGAAGATTCAGGAGGTGGCATGTGGGAAAGGGAATCCAAGGTATTAGGATCTATGTAATTATCCTATGAAGGATAAATAAGTATGGCATTTCCTTTATCCTACTTGGAACTTGGATTCATGTTGTATTGATAATTATAGCTTTGAAATTCAGCCTCAATATGTTTGTAGTGTTCATATGACTGTAAATCCCATGGAATATTCACTTCCATCCTTGAGTGGAAAAACTTGATACATTAGTGTAGTGTTGATAGGACTACATGAATCTCATGTAAACAAGGCCTACCTAGAAGCATATTGTATGATAACTCAAGATCAAACACATGGCAAAGGGTATCATGGGTTAAAGGCCCAATGATAACTAGAAAACTAATGGTGCCTTATGATTTTCTTTCCTAATTATCATAGGCTTTGATGGTTATCATTTCTAGTTGGAGATCTGCCATTATGTACCTAGAAATCTTGATGAGCTTTAGAAACACTATATTGAGGCTTGATCCATTGTCTATAAGGACATGTTTCAATTTATACCACTTTATATAAACTTCTATGTAAAATGGGTTATTATGGAGTGGGCTAAGGGAAGACATATTGCTTTGGTTGAATGTGACTTATTGGGTTGGAGCTAGGTGTCCGACCAAAGCTTAAAATTTATTAGGGGATATGTCACTAGCAATATTGGATTGGGTTAAAAAAATCATTCAAGATGTTCTTTTGGATTAATGAAGTTCATCAATCTAAAATAGAAATTTGTGTTGGTGTCTTCTACAATTATTCTATAATATCAAATTTCTTATCTTGGTTAGTATTGAATGGTTTATTTTGAGGCTAAATGGTTGGTTGGATAACATGAAAAGTGGTAGATGGTTGTGGGCCTATGATAGTAATCTTTGAACTCTGAGTTGTGATTACACAATCAAGATGAGATATCAAAGCATGATTGCTAACAAATGGTGAAAATGGTGTGGGACCAGATAAGACGAGTCTAATTTATCGATGCACTTTTATGTGCTCACATGGTAAGGATGATTTATTGATATAAGGTCCAAAAGTGGAAGTTTGAGTTTGTTGGCTTGACTATATACAATTCCAGGTCAAAGAAGGATTATACATGTAATTTGATTGAGTATTATTGTTTAGCAATGGTCTAAATTGATTAGAACTTGGTTTAGGATTAATGGAGATGGTGTTAATGCTACCCCCTATAGTATGACCTACATCGTTATTGTAGTCATGTGCAATTGCATGGTAGGTTTGATGGTTGTCACCATTTGGACCTTGGTTTTGTCCATTATTATGATGTTGTGGGTTTTGCTATTGATTTTACTAATTCTACTGGTTTGACCTTTGATTTTGATAGTATTGATTTTGTTGTTGCACTAGCTGGTATTGTTGTTGTTGTTGATTGTTCTACTGTTGCTAATTGTTATGTTGAGAAAAAGGGTTTTGATAAATCCCAAGAGTTTGATTGGAAGTATAAGCACCATTATCCAATTTTATCTCCCCATTATCCAACATATTCTCAATCAAATGCTTGATTTGGACACATATTCATAGATTATGCCTATTAAACCGATGATATTCATAGGTTATGCCTATTAACCTGATAATATTCATAGAATTCATTTTCATGGTACCAATCAAGATACAAAATGCCTTATAAATAATGCTTTAGTATAGGCCAAATAATTAGATTAATGGTAGAAATTTTGTAAAATATAGATTCAATAGGCTCTCTTAGGTCACTAAAGACATGATGCATAGGCACAGATCTCCTTGGAGGAGGGGTTTGCAATGGTAAAGGCTGATGTATTTGTTGCATAGGTCTTGGTTGTTGTTCTTGGGACATTAGTTGGAGAGGTTATTAAGTAGGAGTAAGCTAAAAATGTGGTTTGGATGATGTTTTCACCATTTGGGCATGATGTGATTTAGTCACTCCATTTCCCACAACATTCTTATTGTGGTTGAATTACTTCAGTCTTTCTTAGTTATTAGCCTATGTCAGTTATGATGCTTGTGCTTGAATGGGATGTTGGTTTTGGCCACTTCCCTGATTGGTACCTTGTTTATCATTAGTTGAATTAAGATTGATGACACTTTTATTAATAAAGGCTCACTCAATCAACATACCTTTTTCAATTATTTCCTTGAAAGTATGTGCAAATTGTAGTTCCATATGATAAGCTATCTCACTATATAAATTTTTAGTAAACGGAGTGGCTAATTGTTTATTTGATAAACTATGGGTGAATTGCCTTGCAAGGGCTCTCCATCATTGTATATAACTTACAAAAATCTTACCAACTTTTTGCTTTGCTTGTGTTAAATCCACTAATAAAATCTCATGTTCTAGATTATAGGAAAAATGTTGTAAAAATTTATCAGAAAGATCATCAAAATCCATTACTAAAATTTTGGAAAAATTTAGAAACCACATCAAGGCTTGTCCAATCAAGCTCCTGGGAAACAAAAACAAAAGATATATGTCGCTATATGCCACTGGTTGACATGCAACAAATAACTTAGTCAAATGAGTCTTATGGTCACCTTTTCCTTTACATATGTTAAATTTTAGTGGTTCGTATCCTAGAGGAAATGGTATATGTAAGTACTCCATGTTGAATGGATAAGAACACACATCATCCAAATTAAACATTTTAGTTTGTTTCCCAACCTAAATGGTAGCAATTGAATCCTTCATCTATTACAATTCTTGGGATAGGAAACTAGAAGGAACATTGGTTTGAAGGAGAATATTGGTTTGGGTAGATGGTTGGGAGGTCACAAGTGGGACACTTTGACTAGGGTATGATGGAGATATTTATTGAGGTATATTGGTTTGATTGGAAAATGGACCAAGAATATGAATACGTGGATTAGAATGTACTTGGAATTATACATTTAGTTGTGAAATATTCTAGTTTGGGTTGGTGATAAAGGTTTGACTTGGAGGATTTTGTGGTTGAGATGGAGGGATATAACTATATTATGCCTATTGTGGTTAATAAGGGACATGTTTCTGACTAATCAAACCTTGCTATAAGTGGGAACTTGTGGACCAAGACCCTATCTTTGAAATTATGGCACACTTTGAACCAATGGTTGTCTAATAGGTATTTGAGAAACATGAGAGCCTCATTGTTACATAAATCCCTATAGGAAAGTGAAAGCAGGTTGAAGATTCAACATATGTTATTGACCAATATTTACACATTGTTGAGTAGTCATTGTTTGTTTTTGGATTGGTATACTAGTCTGAGACTAAAGAGGTATGTTTGTCATTACTTGGAAATGTAGAACATTATTTTACCCTTGATAAGGTGGCAATACATTTGGCCTTAGCTAGATTGGTACACTAGATTGTGCCTGATGTTGTGGAATACTACTTGTCACTTGTTGAGGAGGAGTAGGATTCATCACATTTGGCTATTGAGGCATGACATTGGTTACTGGTTGACTACATAATCTTGTTGGTTGCACACTTGATGAAGTAGTTAGCTGAGTTTGGGATGTAAAAACTCATACTCCCTGGTATGATGGTCCACTCATGGTATTAACTATAGACACATGTTGACTAGTTATTTATGTGTTAGTACCACTTTGATTTGGATTGGACATTGCTTGAACATTGTCCAATATATTTTGCTCATTATTTTATGTAGAAGTAGAAGACACTTCTCTAATAATAGGCATATGTATCAAGTTGTCTACCAAAGTGTTTTACATGAATGGGTCTAAAATCTGATTCTCTTGACCAGTTAACTCTATCAAAACTCTTGTTGAAGGAACTAAGTCAATAAGAGGTTTTCTCACCATGTTCATCTAATTGAAATTGTATGCTAGATTCAGGTAGGTTTGATATGTTGTTTGAATTTGATTAAAGTGGTCTTCCATGATGTTTTTGCCTCTATTAGGTAGATTAGGGTCCTAATATGTTGTTTGGACTAGAGCCAAAGGATTTCTAGAAGAAGCATGTTGATTGTAAATGATATTGTGGGGCATTCTTATTAGACTTGATAAATTTTCATGAGGGAAGTCTACTGGAAAATTCACCCCTACCTCTATGGCTCCAACTAAAATCTCATCTTTGTTCTCCAATAAATGATGTTAAAAAAATGGATCATATGTAGAAGGCACATTAGTAGAATGTGACTATTGAAGAACTAGTTTGTCAGTTGTGGGTATTGTAGCTAGGTATTGTGTGGTTTATTCTTGGTCTTGTTGTGAATAAGGTGGTGTGTTAACCAAATAGTTAGCCAATATATCTTGACTTTGTGCCCCTAATTGAGTATTATAAGAGGGATAATAATCCATCTCATAAGGAATATTATTTGTGTAGGGGTCTTGCACCATTTCTTCTTGTGCAATCACATTACTAATCCTTGGATTGTACATGAGTCCACTACAAGTGTAGGAATAAATGTTGGGATCCATAGTAAATGTTTTGTGATAGAAAGAGAGTTCTAAAAACTCTAAAAATGATAATGTATAAAATATATGATGTTTAAACTTGGTCTAGATTCATCAAAAGGGTAAAAAAGGTTTATGTAAAGATTTGTGAGGATTCAAGCTAGCGTTAAGTATCTCATGCCTCACTATTCACACAAAGATAAGCAAGTAAATAGATAGAAACTTAAAATGCCAAAATCTAAGGTTGAAGTGTTTCAAATCAATCTAATCTAGGAAATTTAAAAGTTACTAGGTATTTTGACCAAATGTGGCATCAAAAGCTAGGCTCAAACAAGGCATGTGATAGGACTCTTGGACAAACAACGTCAAAAAATAGACTTTAAAATATATGAAAGTTTTAATCTAATGGATTTAAAACACTTATAACAAACACTAAGCATTTGATTCTTGGACATGAACTCGATCAAGCAGGTATAAGGTATGAAACAAAAGGCACTTTAGATATAGTTTACTTTTTTACAAATAATGGTATAAAACTTGGTTCTTTTGACAAATAAGCTATACAAAAGTGAACAGTATAACTATGCTAGACATAGGATCATAAAAGTACACTGAGATTGGTCTAAAAATGTAAGGACAAAATTTAAACTCTATGCAAGAGGGTCTATGAAATAGTATTTGATATGTTTTGGGAATCATAATGATGCTACACTACCCAAAAGATGTGGCTAAATGTTTGTTTTAAAAAATATCTAAGGCAAAGATAGTTTCCCATAATTTTGATAGCATAACACTACTTTTCTTGACTCAAAATGTTGTGGTCGATAGACTCAAAGTGCAAGTGTTTAGCATAAAATAGATTAAGTCTATCAAGTGGTGATAATGATCATGAGTCTTAGATAGCCTTCAACCCAAATTGGAAATTGAACCTAAGTTACCTCTAGTTTAGTGTAAATGGTGAATCCACTTAACACATAAACCTTATGAACTTATAAAGGTGCAATTTTGAATTTAGATTATAAATGAAAGACTTAAACAACTTTTGCAAAGGTCTAGACTCAATTGGGCAACATAACTGTGCCAAAGTGGATGATATGACTCCCAAGTTTTGATGGACTTCGAACAAGGTAAATTTGATGATTTCACATGGGAAAAATAATGCCACTTTATTCAAATGAAAATGAGGACCATGTGTTTTGGTTTGTATCATTTTTTTACACCAATTTTTGACTTCAAATAAGACTTTAATCTAGGACAAAACTCACTTGATTAATAGCTCTTAAACTCCAAACTGACAAGGTTACTTGGTATTTATTAGAATCTGTCAATATACATCATTTGAGAGGAATTTAAGTGTTCATCCAAAAGTAAATGCACATTATATAGTAGGGTTTTTCCACCTCCCCTTCTATCAAATGATAGTGTTGTGACATGGACCTTGAGGTGCACCTTGCATCAACAATACTTCTATGGCAAGTGGGGTTTTATCTAAGATATACAAGTTTTTTAACATTCTAGGGGAATCAATTTCATAATGAATTTAATACCAAATAATACAAAATAAAATAATGGATTTTGGGTCTGTATCACTTGGCTTATTGCAAAATGGTCTAGTCTTTTTTTCAACCACTACATCTTGTTGTTCACTCAATGTAGTGCTTTATCCAAAGTGCCACTAGGTCCCATGTATAACTCCAATTAGGAGCCAAATGAAATCAATGGTTGAAAGTGAAACCTCAAGTTAAATATTCTATAAAGAACTCATGGGAGGTGATGAAGTCCCCCTCGCAAGCCAATTTTGCATAAAAATAAAGAAAACATGAAATAGAAAGACTTTAGGGTCATTTTCAAGGTCACCCAAACTTTGATGAGTTTTTGTGGAGTGCTTTAGATGACTTTCTTTCTAAGCCTTGGACTAAGCTATTTGTAATAGGAATGGTGCTTTTGATTCCAAGGGTTCCCTAAAGGGGACAAATGGAAGAGCATACATGCAACACCCCTCTTTTTTCCAAACAAAAATATAATTTAAACAACTAAGTGAATATAAAAAGCTTGGAAATGTGAGTTCATTTTTAAGCCCAAATTTGAAAAATGAGGTGGTGTTCATTTGACCCTTTGGTATTAGTTATAAATTTGAAAACTAATGCTAAAAGCACTTATTTAAGAACCTTAAATGTTACTTTAAGCACCAAAATAATGTTCCTAATTCATTTTAAAATATGCAAATTATTGTCTAAAACATAATTTATCAAAATTAAAATCCACTAGTTACTTGTCTACCCTTAAGGCATCACCCCAAAAGCAAATATGTTAGATTAGAAACATTTTAAATAGATTTTCCTAATTTTGTAAAAAATATATGAAAATTGAAGCTAAACTAATGTCAAATTCTAAAAATTTAGGAGAAAACACATGGTTTTAAAAGAATCATCCAAAACGGACCCCAAACCAAGAATTTTAAAATGGCCTATTAGCTCTCAGGTTTTGTGTTTTTAATAAAAACACAGTGACCAATGTCAGTTCCATAACCAATGATGGTTACACTTACTAACTGATGATGGTTATCTAACTAACATTAGTTATACCAATAGTGATTGATGATGGCTATGCCAACTGATGACAGTTTTACTAACTGATGTCAGTTATTGTGTAAACCCATGACAAATAAAAATGGCAAAAAAAGTTAGAAAATCAAATTGAAAGAGTTTTAATGATCCAAATGAATATTTTAAAGTTGCATAATGATCTTCTTCATGTGTGGTATGTGTCTTGTCCCACCGGGCATACCATTATGTGAACTAAGAATTTGACTAAGAAGAGGAATTAGTATGGTGTTAGTGACAAAATGCACAAAACAAATTGACAAAGAACACACTAAGATAACACCTTCATGCTTAGTTACTAGGGTGAGATTGGTAACAAAAAAAAATGAAAAACATAACTTAAAAGTAAGGAATAAAACACAAGAATTCCTTCACCTTCCTTCGATGCTCTAAATGGCTTTGTAGTAGTGGCTTGCTCAGTTTTATGGTCATGAAGTCCTTGGAAATGGAAGATTGGCTAATTTCATCTCTCCTTGGCACCTTTGGCTTTTGGCTTAGCTTGGCTCGATATTTTGGCATGGTAACACTAGTTTTTATGAATCTTTTATAACCAATCATGCATTACAAATTTTCACAAATTAAGCTTAGAAATGATGTGGTAAAGCCTCCTATTTGTAGATTTTTTAGAGTGATCAGAATCAACCTGAACCATCCATCTCAGGATTGAGATGTGTGGCTAAGGATTAATCCAATTTTGAAATTAAATTTGATAAATAGGCCATCAATATTTGGGATAGATGAGAAATTAAGAGGCATGGAGTGCTTTGATGAGGCATGAGAGGCATGAATCTTGATATTTATGGCATTTATGGCTTACGAATGTCTTTCTAATAAATGAGGTCACCTAATGATGTAGATATTCAATATTCATTTCCAAAACAAATTATTCAACAAGTTTATATGGAATTATTGATTAGGATCTAATTTGGTTTAATTATCTCTTAAGCATGTTTAAGCACTTTGTGTACAAATTACTCAAATTGATCCAAATGTCTTGTTACTGGTCCAAAATTCAACTAGATTGGAATTAGAAGTCAATGTTAGATGCATTGAAACTATATTCCCATTTAGGATGTTACCAATAAAAAATAACAAATGCACTTGTCTTTTACAATATATTTGATAGGAAAGAGCAATCCAAAGCACCTAGGTGCAAAATTGGCATTTTGATTCGAAATGATCTGATCAAAGTTAGCTGGCCCATAAATTTCATTACACCATTTAGGGATACCCTAGCCAAAATTGGCATTTAAATATGTTAGTTTCAAATATTTTAATGTATTTTAGTGTTTTTAGGCCAAATTGTGCACTTTAGGTGGAAATTGGTCAAAACCTTTGTTAGAGGTCATTGGTGGCCATATTTAGGTGTCTACAGTTCCCACTTCACTATACATGAAAATTTGTCAAACAATTTGGTGTAGGGAAAGACCTCAATTTTAGTCTTGGTCTATGTAGCACACATTTCTCATAGGACTGAAGGGCATATTCAAATTTAGCCTCATCCTCACCATCACTACTAAAAGACTTGGGTACTAGATTAATGGCCTTGAATATTTCATTGTAATACTTGAAACATGTTAAGCAATCTAGGAGTGTAGTGTCTTGGTAATAGATTAATGTTGGTCAGATTTGAGGTTCAAGTATGATGTGGCCATTATAGTTGGAAGGGATCTAGTTATAAATATAATTAATCAAAGAGGGAAGACATAGAGGGCACTGGTCAAATCAAAAATTAAGGAGTGGGTTTTGGTAAACTAGGAGCAATAATTGTTAATGAGTTTGTCCTGAGGCACTTATATGGATCCATATACATCTCCTATATTAATGGCATTTGGTGGCTCACTTGGTGAAAATTCAAATTTGAGTTGGTGGCTCAATCCTCCTATTTTTTTTCTAATGTAGAATTTAACTTAGAGATATCAATTACACACTACCTGCTAGATTTAGTGATTATAACATGACATTTTAGATTGTCCAATCAAGGCCTAATTTTCCTTTTAATTAATGCCTAGAGCATGGTAGGCACATGACCATATCATCTTTGAGGCTTCCCAATGGTTCCTAATTTATACCACGTGTCTTCTATTCATTGGTACATATTTAAAATGCTGACACCTAAGTGTGGTCCAATGCCTTGTTTTTATACACTTAAGATAAAGATCATGCCAACTAGAAGATGTAAGGTGTATTTTTATTAGCCCTCTAACTTTAAATATACCTCATTTTAGTAATCCTGGTATCTATTAGGATTTTCCTACCAATATTTTATGGAAATGACACATGGTATTATGTGATAAGTCAAGATCTCTCAAGCTATAATATCTTTATTAGGTCCAAGAGACTGACAAGCCTAATAAAGGGTTACATATCACCTTATTATTTTGTCAAGCTCTCCTGAGATATGACATCTCTATTAGGTTTGAGAGACTTAAATGTCTACTAGGGGTGAGTTTATTTATTATACCATAATAAATATGACTTCTAGGCCACATGGCATCTTTTCATTCAGTCATGATCTCGTAGGCTCTAACATATGTAAAATATCTAAGAGATTGACTGTTATGACTTTGGGGCACCCTGAATGGCTAAGCTATGATATTCCTTAACTATGGGTTGCATGACACTATCTCATTTAGTCAATTTATCTTGAGCTCTAACATATCTATCAGGTCTAGGAGATTGACATGTCTAATAGAAAGGCACCCTAATTGGCTAAGATCTAATAATATTTGACTTCACTAATGGCTATCCACATTATTTATTTTCAATCCACCATGTTTCCTATAAAAAAACCATGAAAAGAGACTAAGTAAAATGAAAAGAAATAGGATGAATAAAATGCTCACCTAACCATGGGGGATGACCAAGGAAGCTTTAGATTTCACAAGATACCACATAAGACTCTAAGAGTTTGACATTCTAGGATACTGAGACTCCATGAGTTTGTGACCCCAAGAGTTTTCAATGAAAATAATCCTATAAAAAAGTTAACACATTAAACCCTCTAAGTAAGAAAGATCTTGGTTTATTTTGAGATATTGTCAAGATTTGATCTTGTTAACTTCATAGGTCACATGGTCTCTCAAAAATGATCAATAGGCCACTAAAAACACACAATATGCTCAGGGATATTAGGATACAATGGAAATTTGAGAATTCTCTCTTGATAGAGTTGGTTGGAGAAAGATAGAAGGTCTGAGAACTTTGAGTTTTCATTTTAAATAGGGGTCCCCCTTTTTTCAAAAAAAGGGGGTGTCTCACAAAAATGGTGACTTCTATAAGTAAAGTGGTGTTTAAGCACTTGGAACCCAAGCTGTTAACCTCCATTCCTACACAAAACATAGACTACAAATAAATATTTAGACACATCAAAAAAAGGCACTAAAGTCATGTATATCAAGTGACATATGAAACCTAATTACCATAAAAACCATCATTGTGTGTGAGGTGATACTTTTTTAATTGATTCCATTTTAGAGCTCATTTAAATGAGTTTAGGTCAAGATGGGCATTAGATCTCCCAAAGGGGGCATTGTTGGTTGTATGGCTTAGAGGGGAATGGTATGAGTATTTATTTATTTCCATCCAATCATCTATAATGATGACATATATACCTATATTCTCATTCAATTCCTTTATCCACTAGCAACCAAGCCAAAAATCCTACAATGGAGTTTGCTTGAATAAACCTTTCAAAGAAGACTTAAAATTTAAATTCTACATGTTATTCCAGCCTTATTTTAAGGTTTTATTATGAATATATTTGGTAGTTCTATCCATTTAGGGTTTGGGACCAAGCAAAGGGTGATGGGATGTTTGGAAAGCTATAAATACCTAATTTATCTTATATTGGTTTGGTGATATCACTTTTTAGGATTTTCTTATTAAGTGCATCTTTGATGGCTTATGTCAGGACATTCAGTTGTTCTAAAATTCACTTATTTAGTTAATAATAATTGGAATCCAATATATAAAATGTAAAATACTCTCTTAAAACCTTTTAATTTCTTAAAATGAAACCTTACCTTTTATGCTCCAACATTTAATTATACCTTTCAAGATTTCCTCACTATTTACGATGGTTACTTAACATGATTTATCAAAAGGATCATTCTAGTTGGGTTTACTCCATTAATTTTAATTTATGGATAGATAAATGGAAAGTTTAAATGAGAGGAGAACACCATAATAAAATAAAATAAAAAAACCAAAAATAAGAAAACACAACAAAAGTAAACACACAATGGAAATAAACACACAACAAAAGAAAACTAGTCTAATATATACATTACCACCCTTGTCCTAATTATTATGATACAATATTGAAATGGGAAGGTGAGAATTAATGATTTAATTATTATCCATTCATTTTTAATGGGATTTATCTACCTTTGAATTATTTATGGTAGAAAACATTCTAACTGAGTAGCTCAACTACCTAGTTGGGGCCAATCTAGAAGGGTTCGAATTTGGCATGTTGGCCTTTTTTTGTGAGATGTGTCCCATAATAATACAATATTGGAAATAATAAATGATTTAAATTTTGACCTTTTTCAAACTATTTTTTTATAGTGCGTTGATGTTTGTTGAAGTTGAGTAAGGCTTTGTCTTGATCTTCCTCTAACTAGACAATGTCCAAAATCATGGAGTTCACTTTATCATCTTGTTACATATAGTGATTATTAAACTTATATGTAGTAACTAAGAGTATTATATCTGATACATATACCATTAGTAATGGTTAGATTTTAAGAGCTTGTTTATACTTGGTGTGATCAACCCTCAAAGTAAATTTAAGCAGCGAATACCACTCTCAAGTTCTTTTTTCATATATCTTTATCGAATATATTAGGTTCTTGTTTGTTGACTCTATTAATGCATTCCATTATGAGTACTGATTGGATGATAAGCTCAATGTTATTCCATTTTAATACACCCATTTGATGAACTATGTGGATTGAAATGTAGGGTATTTATCACATACTAATGAGATAGGGGTCTCAAACCATGTTGTTATGTTGTTCTCCATGAATTAGATGAATTTATTGGTGGTGATTTTATTTATTTCCACTACTTCAGACCACCTTATGAAATAATATATACCTATAATAAAAAACTTATGTCCTATTGAGGAATTGGGGTTGATGATCCCCTTAAAATCTAGTCCCCATTGGGTAAACTATGTCATTTTTATAACTAGTTGTAATGCCTTTGTTGCATGTATTTCCCTTTTCTTGAAGGTATAGTAATGATGGTGAGTCCGAACATGGGCATGGACATTTTTGAACAATGTAGGTTAGTAATATCCTGTGCATAGTATCTTATGTGTTGTTACATTCACTATAAGGTGACCAACTCCTATATTTTCATGGAAATTGGCCATTACCTCCTTGGCTTCCTATTTTGATAAGCATATGAGGTAGACTCCATGATTTTTACTAAAGATAACTCCTTTCTTTATCATATACTATTTTGAATTTAGCCTAATGTCTCTTTTCTACATTTGATTCAACCTACGAGGTGTGTTCTCATAGAGTAGATAGTGTATGATTAAGGTGCATAAATCTCATTTTAGTACTAGCTCTTGATCCACTTGGTACACAGTGATCCTTGGATTGATTTCAGTAATTATCTGAGTAATTCAATACCCTATAACCAACTTGGAAGTTTTGATTTATAAATTATATTCTTGAAACTCTCTCATCCATCTAACTCGAAATTTTCCTACTTTATTTTTCCCTAACATTTTCTTGATGGGCAAGTCTAGGATAATTACATGCACATTATATATAGGGATATAGTGTTTGAATTAATTAAAAGCCTTTACTAGTGTAAAAGCATGTTTTTCAAGGTTAGAATACCTTATTTATTCATCCTTTATATTGTTTGTCATAAAAAATGGATATTCTTATCCATCTAACCTTTATGTGAGGCAATCAACGATGGTGTGCTCAAAAATAAAGGGGTAGATGTAAAAATGTTCTGTGTGGTCTGGGTTGATGAGCCTCAAGGATTGCATGATAGAATATTTTATGTCTTGTAAATCTATTTTTGATTTATCATGCCATTCCACTTTTGTATCCTATTTCAACATATCATCCAAAGGTTTTACAATTTCAACAAATCTAGAAATGAATTTACAAACAAAGTTAATTTTCCCAAAGAAGGATTTTAATTCTTTATTATTATTATGCATATGCAATTTATAAATCACATCAAATCATTATATATAAATAGAAATACCTTCGTATGTGACAATATGACTGTGAAGCTTACCTTTAGTGATAACAAACACACTTTTATTTAGGTTTATAGAAATGCCATACCTCCAACATCTTTTGAACACCTTTTACAAGTGGTGTATGTGATTTAACCTGCATTTTGAAAACATAGTCAAGTCATCCATATAAATTATTATGTATTTACCAATTAAACATTTAAAATCAAAATCCATCTCCCTTTGAAATGTTTCTCTAGTATTCATCAACCCAAATGGCATTCACTTATAGATGAATGTCCCCCATTTGATGGTAAATGTGGTTTTGACCTAATCTTTTAAAAAACATGCTTTTATTTTGGTTTAGATAAATGCCATACCTCATACATATTTTTAACACCTTTTATAAGTGGCACACATGATATAATATGTATTTTGAAAACATATTCAAGTTATACACATAAATTATTATGCATTTACTAGTTAAACTTTTGAAAAAAAAAATCTAATGCCCTTTGAAATGTTGCTCTAACATTGATCAACCTAAATGGCATTCGCTTATGGGTGAATGTCCCCCATTTTGTGGTAAATGTGGTTTTGACCCAATATTATTGAAAACACACTTTTCTTTGGGTTTAGATAAATGCCATACCTCTTGCATCTTTAGAACACCTTTTGTAAGTGGCATATGTGATATGACCTATATTTTAAAAACACAATCAAGTCATCCATATAAATTATTATGCATTTACAAATTAAACCTTAAAAATCAAAATCCATCACCCTTTGAAATGTAGCTTCAATATTGATCAACCCAAAAGGAATTTTATTGTAAGTGATTATCCCCCATTTGGTGGTAAATGTGGTTTTGACCCGGTCTTCTAAATTGACCAGGACTTTGTTATATCTTGAGAATTCATCTAAGAAAGACATCATCTAGGATCCAATCACCATTTGGATCACCTCATCTATGGTAGGAAATGGATAGTTATCTCTTTTTGAGGATCAATTTAGGTTCTACAAATCTATACATAAACAAATTTTTGTGGTCTTTTTTCACATGGGTACTAAGTTGTCTATCTAGGTAGAACGGCAAACCAGGAAAATTATCCTAGCAGAGAGTAACTTATGGACCTATTTATGTATTAATGGTTTCATGATCAGGTTTACAGGTTTCTATCTTTGCCTAAATGGTTTTTTGCTTAGTTTGAGTGGGATGGTGTGAGTAATCACCCTCAGGTTGAAGACTTTTAGGTCTTCATAGGCCCATAAAATTAAATCCTTATATCATAATAATAATATTCATAGCTACTCATGATCGAGGTCCATCTAGTCAAGACCCACATCAACAATTTGAGATTTTATACATAGTTGAGTTGATGATTCAAAATTTTTGGTTCTCAAACTTAGGATTATTTATTTAGGGTCCAGGGTGTCAAATGCCCATTCTAAGGTAATAATCCCTTTCAAGATTTAGTTCCTATGAATGTTGAGGATCCCGTCCTTATCAAGTTTAGTTCTAAATTTCTCTCTATCTACTTTATTGATTACTTGGGCCTCAAATATCACAACACTATTTAAAAATTGGATAATCTATTGATCATCCTCAAAGACCTAAAAAAAATTCATATTGTCTAGGATGGAAGGGTAAGGGACCAATTCCATACATAACTCCTTAAATTGGGTATCATCTAGGGGAGTTAAGTTTGATGTTGCATATGCCAATGAGTTGGAAACTAGTTTTTATTCCCTAGGGATAGGGATGACATTCAATGCACCAAACATACTGATTAGGTCCTAGGACCTATGTCTATTCCTCCTAAGGTAAGACAACTTACACTAAAATTTACTATTAACCTAGTTGACCACCATCTCAAAGTCATTAAATATCCTCAATTCCTTGGATTTATGCTTTAATGTGAATTGTAACCCTAGGATTAAGGCCTCATACTCTGTCATATTATTTGTATAATGGAACTATAGTCTATATGAATCTATATATCTCTTTCCCTAGGTATCTATTAATGGATTACCTATTTTATTGCCCTATTTAGAATGATCCCCATCTACATATAGGGACCATAGGCTTAACAAGTATAGTTCATTATTAGCATTATCCTTAGCAGGTTTTGTGCTTAGCATATAAATCCCTAAGGTTTAGGATACTAGATTCACTTTCTCATTGATAGCATTTATTAAGTTATATTATGTTTCATATGGGGTTATTTATCTACATGGATATGATTGGGTATACCTCTTTAGGGTAAACATATATGATAAAATTTAGTGGCCATATACCTATTTAATGTTTTAGACCAGTCCTTACTAAGGAGCATGCCATAGGCTTCAGGAATCTCTACCACCTATATGTCTATAAACTATTGAATCTTAAGCTCAAATTATAGTTTCATGTGTGTTGATATATATCTATATAAAGGATATAATGTGAACAATAAAGAAATAATTTATCAATTTGTAGTGTAGGTCCTATAAGACCTTAGGTCTTAATTTAATTTTTCTATAATGATTATGTGGATAGCATTTTTAGTCTGTAATCATACCTTGTTGTAGGGACAACAAGAACTCAGTAGTGACACAATCTATCTAAAATTTATTTATGTTGTTAGGATTTAAATTTTCATTGTACTTTGCTAATTTATGCCCAAAATATAAACAAACAGGTGAGTGTTTATAGTGATCATTAATCTAAAAGTGATTCATGTTTTAAAAAGTTAAAAAAAAAGTAGGGTAGAGAAGTAAAGAAGGTTTTGCTTGCAACAACAAAGGACTAAAATATCTCCTTTAGTTTTTTCCATACAATAGTGTAAATAAAAATGACATTGATGAGATCCTAGTGCTAGAATCAAAATATCATAAATGCAGTGGGGATTGTAGGGTAAATATAATTCACATATCTAAAAAGTATGCTTTAAAATAACCATATACAACAAATTGATTTCAACACATTCCTTTTCATAATAAAAGGAAAATAGAGAATACATAACAGATTTTGTTAGCATAGCTAAAAACACAAACTAATAATATGCTTTCAAAACACTACCATCAAACTTAACCCTTAGAAAAAAGAAATCATTTCTCATTATCAAAGTTTGAGAAATAATAAAATATGAAATGATGAAATAGTGAACAAATTATAAGAATTTTTCTTTCTATTTGCATTAATTTCACAAAATTTTGTTTTGAAGTACAATTGAGTGGGAGGACCCTTATATGTAGGCATTTTCATGCCTAAGATGATTATAAGAGAACCAAATATATGACATTTGCAAGTGGAAAAATTCCCTCATGTCCTATAACTAAAGAATATTTTATATTCAAAATAAGGGAATCTTTTACAATGCATTGAGGGAAATTAGGACATGACATTCATCAAGAGAAAGCCTGACAATTGGTTATCTCACTCCTAAGGTGTTGGGCTGGATCTTTATGATGTGGTCAATGACGAATCTTCAAATGTATTATAAGGTGGAAGTGAATCCATGGCATCAAAAGAAGGAGTACTTCCCAGTGTGGGTGAAGAAGAATAAATTCTAAGAGGGGATGAGGAGGAAGACGCTCCTATGGTGACCATTTATGGTTTGATGCCTACTTATTTCTTAGATTCTATCTACCTTCTCCATGCCTCAGAGCATCTCTTGTAATCATTAAAAAATTAATTTCAAATTGATAATAGATTCTTTTAGAAATTTGATGGTGAGACCTACCATTGCATCATGTTTTCTCAAGAGAGGTTCTACAACCTCATTTATTTCCACAACATTTTCTATTATCTAATTGGAATATGTAGACAAATATACCATCTCCTACCCAATGGTCACTCCTATGGCCATGTACATTTTTTTGAAATTGATAATAAATTTTTGAAACTAGGCTCAAAAAACATCTTTGATAACAATGGAACCATCTTTGTTAGCAAGGTGCATGATTTCAACCTCTTTAAGTAGATTTATGACTCTATCACCTTGTTAGGTGAGAGATTGGCCCAAGGACCTCATTTCATCAATACACTGGTTTAAAGATTTCATTCTTTCAATTATATAGGACTGAACAATGCTCAATTCCACTAATAGGATCAAGTTTACGTCCTTAAACCTTTTCATCCTTATCAATTTCACTGAGTTGATTATCTTTATGTCATTCATCCCATATACACCTTCTACCTTGATAATCCTATTGTAGACTTCATCCCATCTTAATTTTTACTGAGCCAAGGTGTTTAATGCATCAAACATTACCTCCTAAGCCCATTATACCTTTGTGATGGTCTCCTCTGGCAATGTGACTTTGTGATTTTGTTCTAAATTAGTTTCTCTTTACTGCATTCCTTTTACTAATTTTGCATCTACATCACCATATGCATTTAAATCCAAGAGGGGGTCTTATTCATATTATTTTTGTTGGATGGGACTGACTCTCTTCTTCTTGGTAAACTCAAATAGGGTCTCTTTTGAATCATACATAATTTTTTGATTTGGATGAGTGACCTTCCTCTTAGTTAATCTCTTTATTACTCTAGCCTTGTAAAATTCTAATGTGACCTATGGAGGGTCCACTATAACCAAATCTTAATTCTCCATTATAGATAACTACATTTGTTTTATCCAAGATTTGTGTAAAATGTCCCCTTGAGGTTGGGTGAATGGAAGCAATTATTAGGTTGACATCAATCCATAAAAGGTAGATGTCTAGGAAGTAACTATGGAGGTGACTAGGATAAATGTAGAACTTGGGGATGAAGAAAGAAGTGTCATTCCTGAGGATGAAGAAGAACTAGTATTAGTTGAAGCACTATTGGGATTAAAGGAACTTGGGGAATGAAAATAGTGGGAATTTTATTTGGTAGTTGGGGACTTAGACTAGGCATAGGCCCAAGCAAAATTGGAGGAAAATTGGCCATCATAGAAATTTTTGAAGTGGATGTTCCCAAAAAATTATTTATAGTTGGCAGAGGCATAATCAAGGGCCTAATTATAGGTCTAGTGAGGGGCCTATAGGGTAAGAGGTTCATATGGTCTAGAGTTACAGGCTCATAGAATATGACCAAGGGTTGGATACTTAAAAATGGATACAAATAAACACATTTAGTCATACCTAGTTCTTCCTTGATAGGAAGTAGGGGAGGTAACTCTAGTGTTGAAACTATTGGCATTGTAGTAGAGGGTGTTATCATTTCCACTAAAATTCTTATCTTCCTTGAGATAAAAATTTGTACCTAAGATGGGATGCTGGATGTTTATCCTAAAATAGAATCCTATTATGTATGATTTTCAATCTTAGATCCTCCTTTCTTCAAAGTAGGAACAATGCTTATAATATCCTCTAAAAGAATTAAGGGTCAGTCAGCCTTTCTTCCTCAGTACTAAAAACATGGATCATGGATGTAGATGATCCTAAATAAGCATCTTCATGTTTGAAAACCTCATAAAATCTAAGATATTCCAACCTTCCCTTAAGGTGTCCGATATTGTTGGCCTGTAATCTATGATTCACCTATGTGTCATTAGCTACATTGATGTAGAAATTATCCTCATCATAGGTTCATGATGGTAAATGATGCTTAGGGATACCCTGTTCTTGATGAAGTTTTTGAATGTTATATGTTCAGGGTCCTACTCTCTATTATTATCTATTTCCAAGGCAAAGGTGGGTATTTACTTAACACTAGCAATGATAGATTTCTATTTCTCAATTCTAAACTAGCCAATATTGGATAGTTGAGGATGAACCAATCCTCTCTTCTTATTATTTCATAGTCCATCCACCCCTATGAGTAATTGAAAGACAATATCTTATTCAGCCAACTTGTCTTGCACTATGATGAGAAATATAAAAGGGGATGTTTTAATTCCAACTATCCTTATCATCATGTAATTTGGATAGTACCAGTAGGATTATAAGGTGCTTAATGTTATGATAATTTCCTCTAATAACCTGAGCATAGGCCTCTCATGGATGGCCCTATACATAATTGGGTAGAATTATTTGGCTATGGCCCTCATTTCCTATTTTAATTTGTAGACTCTTACCTTTGAAAATGTGTAAGGCATAGTCCACTTCAGTTTTAGATCCCAATTGGTGAATTGGAATAAATTTTAGGTAGTGTAGATGGAATCCACCATGTAGGACATCATATAAAAATGATCACCTTAGTTGGCCATGACCTTACTAATCTATGATGCCAAGTTGTGGGATATGATTTCCCCCAAAGGGGGAGTCTTGGCATAATCTATCATCATTAATAGAAGTGGAACCCAATTATCATCTATGTGGCCTATGTCCTTGGCCCCATGCAACCAATTCATCATAGACATCCCCATTCTTCCTCCTTTCCTAAATTAGGTGATGGTGATTTGGATGATTTTGGAATTGCATACAAATTTCTCCTTATTCTCAACCCATTCTCTCAAAACATCCTTGATGTCATGTTGTCAAAGCCATTAGGTGATAATTTCCTAATTGTAAACAATTTTTGGTGTGGGTAGATCATAATATGCCTACAAGGCTAACCCAACTATAAAAGCAATGTCTTGTCCCAAATTATAAGACTTGATCATGTTATTAACACACCTAGACTAAAGAAACATTTGGTAGACCAAGTTTATATAGGGGAGTAACTCTGGATTAGATGCAGCCTTGTGTAATCCCATAGATTTGAATGCTAGGATGTCCAACCTATCTTATACATCATTAGATACTTCCTCATCATAATTATCTATATCTACAATCCTTTATACATGGTAGAATAAGTTGTTATAATGCTTATCTTCAGTGGCCAATGCAATGTAGTTAAAATTGGTGTCCTAGAAGATGATGTTTGTTCCATAAGAGTAGAGGAATAAAACTTGTTCCTCCTTGCTAGCTTTCGATGTTATAGATTTATCCATGGTTCTAAAATTTCTAATTAATGAGCTTGTGTAATGATTTAATGGTGAATAAATGCATAAAATTTCTTTTAAATAATCACAAAATGCTTTAGAGTTCTTTAGCAGATAACAATTGAAATTGAATGTAATGCCTTGAGATAATTAGCTTTAAAATTTAAATTTTAGATTTTAAACTAAAAGATACAAGTCATAAATGACAAGTATCTTTAACTAACTTTGATTTAAATCATGGGTGGCTCTTTAGTTTTATTCTAATGGCTTCAAAAATCCACTTTAAGGAATCAACTAATCACTACCTTTACTTTGTCCATGTGGCCTATAATAATAGGCTTGACTTTTTCCATAAATTGACTTAGATTTATAACCATTGAAACAATCCCTATCAGTATTTAATTCACACTGACAACTGACACTTTTTTGATAACTATGAACTACTGAGGTACCATACTTAACACATGCTCAAACACTTTGGTGATTTTTTGTACACTTTAGCCTCCTATTTTGAATATTGGGTTATTCAATTAGATTGTATGATGTTATATCAAGTGTCATCTTTTGATTGGATCACTCTTATTTTGATGTTTGCATGGCTCAACCCCTTTATTTTGGGTTTATGTGGCCTTAGGACCTCTGCTAGTTTTATAAGTTCCAAGCTTTCATTGGGTCATGTTATTGTGTGACTTTGTAATATGAAACTTTTAATGGACCCAAACACTAAGACACTTTACTAAGTGTCATATTTTGATTGGATCGCTCTTCACTAGGCTTGCCAGTTTCCTTTGATCACGTTATTATCTTGAGATAGGGGTTTACATATCCTCAACATCATTGGTCCCAAATTCTATGTGGATTTTACATAGTATCTAGCTATCTAATATTTAATGACTAACTACCAAGTGTTATCTTATTGTGCAATCATAGTATCGAGAGATTAAAACATTACACCTTAATTATGAGGTGCATAGGGACATGATTAAGTGCCAAGTGGCATAATGTGATTGGATCAATTTGTTGCAAGATTTTATAAAGCAATCAAGGTCTCAGAATGCCATAATTGGGTGACATGTGGCATGCCTTGATTGGGTTATAACTCCTTTATAGGATGAAACACTGTGATGAATCAAAAGTGGTACACTCCCATTGGGTCATAGGGTTGTGAGACTTGAGAAAATAATAGGATCCTTTGAAGGGAATGTCTGAGTTCTAAGTGGAATGTTATGATTGGATTGTTGGGTTGAAGACCTTTTACAACTTCTCTTTGATATTAAAACACTATGACTAACTTCCAAGTAGCATGTTACGACTGGGTCATTAGGTCATGATAATTTTAAAAAGTAAAGAGATGCATGATAAAGCACAAAAATTTATGTGGCTAAGGGACTAATGCATGTGACACTACCATGTGTCAATTGAGGCTGAGTTGGCATCGAGTTCTTACACAAAGTAAAAAAATGTGAAAGTTAGAAAATTTTATGATAAAAGAAAAGGGGAAAGTCTAAATTTTTAAAATATGAGTACAAAATCTAACTTGGACCCTAATATAAAACTTAAAATCAAGGTATGTCTTAGTATCAAGTATGATTTTCAACATAGCTAGAGTAATACCATGATTTGGAAACCTTAATTAAGTAACTTTGATTGAGTCTTTAGGGATCATAACTTGGATCTTCATATTGTAACCCATTTTAAGATCACTTTTAAACAAATTAGATCATTAAGAAACTCAATGAACTAGACATTTAAAGAAACATTTTAAGAGGTACCCATTGACATTTATCGTGGACCAACATGACTTTAAAACCTTTTAAGTCATACCAAATGAGTTATAGTTAGGTGATACAAAAGGTAAGGTATATCCTAGGGTGAATGACCTAATATTTTTATAGGGTTCCCATTTTTAGGAAAATGGAGCATCTTGATCTCAATAAATGTCAACCTCTATGGGAAACATAGCAATATGTAAGAATTCTGATATCCTAGTTTAGAATGTAATCATGAAGTAATAATCCTTTGGTAGATGTAAAAAATATTATAATTAGTTTTATAGCACTAAAAAAATTTCACTTGAAGGACTAAAGATTAAAAACCATTCATATTATGTGTGTGTTTTGAATTGATTGATCAACATGCCTTTTAGGTTTCAAAATTAGAGGCTTAAAACTTTATGGATTTAAACATAGGTCCTAGGAAATCATATAGCTCAACTTCTAAAGGGATGGCCTAGGCATATGCTCTGCTAATAGCCAAGCATCCATATCCCCAATAAAGATACCTTTGTATCCACTCTAGGCCTTATTCTACTACCATTCAGGCATCCATAGCCCTGATGAAGATTATTGAATCACCTTCAAAAGAATGCAATTTATAGTGTCAAGTCTATTTCAAATTGATACACATTATTTTTTTGCAAACCCTTGGAGGTTGGGAACCAATTTTTTGGATAGGTTTTAAGGTATTTTAGAACTTTTACTTAATAACCATTTTATTTTAGTGACTAAACTGCTACCCAGGTAATCTTATGATGTGAGATTAAGTGCCAGTATGTATAGACTTTCAAAATTTTAAGACCTTTATTTAGTCAAATGTATACTTGTATAACTAGATTATAATCATAATAAAATCACAGACTCCATAAAATGACAAATTCAAAATTAGATCCTTCTAATCTTCTAAACCAAAACATAGTGTAGTTTTTCACTTTTGACAACCAACTATTATGATTTACATGAGTTTTACACTTCAACTCTTCAATTTTTAAAACTTAGGAAAAAAGAAAGAGAAAATCAAGACCTTGACCAAAGGGCTTATTGTTAAGCTATGACACATAATGACTAATATAAGGAAAGAAAATAACTAAAAGCAAACATACAATAAGAAAGCAAAGAAGAAAGGAAACTAACCTACCCCTACCTACTGCTACATTAAAATAACTCATAGTCTTTTGTTCGGGGTGCAAGGGGAAATTGAGAAGTAACACTTTAAGTATTATCCATTCATTGATAGAGTTAGGTTATTTCCTTGTAAGTATTTCAATTTGACTAAGTTATCACCAAATATCTCTATAATTTGATATGTCCCAATTCGAAGGGGCATGCATTTATCATGCTTACCTTTTTTCTCATGGGCTTTGTCCCATAGTAAGACCAAGTCTAAAATTTGAAATGTTTTGATTTTAGCCATTTTGTCAAACCAAATTTTGACTATGTCTTAGTGTTTGTTAAAATTATTGAGGGCTTCATCTTCGCCATCTTCTATTTGGATGATATTTAATATCCTTGATTGAGTTATTTCATCATCGTCCATGTATTCAACCATGAACTCATAAGTGGGTAGCTACAATGTGATGATAAATATTGGTTGCTACCCATACACTAGTAGAAATGGATATGACTTCAAATATTTCTTATATTTAGTTTGATCTACCTAGAGAGCATATTTTAGGAATGACTACCACTCCATTGGCCTATTATCTATTGAATTCTTTATTGCATTCATCAGGTTCTTATTTATTGATTTTGTAACACAATCCCCTTGTAGATAATGATTTGAGGAAAACTTAATAACAATCTTATTGTCATAATCCCACTCTATGAATTTTATAGATTGGAAATTCAAACAATTATCACATACCATAGACAAAAGAGACCCAAATCTAGTTGTGATGTTCTCCTCTAGGAATTTTATGACATTAATTAGGCTATAGTTTTTAGTGGAAATCTATTCAATCCACTTGGTATAATAGTTATTGAAATTTATCATGAATTTATGCCCCACCAAGGAGTTAGGATTGATGACTCTAACAAATTCTAATCCCCACTGTGTAAATGGCTTAGTTTTAATCATTGGTTGTAAAGGCATGGCTACCATTACTTATTTAATATCAAATACTTGAAATTGATGACACACTCAAATGTGAACATGTACATCCTTGAATATTATAGGCTATTAATAATCTACTCTAAGTATTTTATGGGTAGTGGTTTTGACTAAAGGATGTCCACTTCCCAATTTCTCATGGAAGTTGTTGAGTATGAATGCAACTTCCCTCCTAGAGATGCATCTCAAATAGACTCCATATTTTTTATATGAAGCACTCCTATTTTGATCATTAAGTGAAAAATTTTGAGTCTAAGTGCTCTCCTCTACTCTCTTTCCAAATTTGAGGGGCAAGTAACATTCAATAGGTAATATACAATTTCCTTATACCATTCTTCACTTGAGATCTAGTCTATTTCTACGTGTTAAAAATCAATATGAGGATCAATATTGGTAATTAACTAAATTAAACCTTGACCCCATACTATTTTAACTAACTTGATTTCTATATTATATTCTTTGAGCTTAGTCATCCATTTCCCCCATATTTCCCCTAACACATTCTAGTTAATCATAAGTATAATGACTGAGTCAGGTACAATGGCATGCATTTTATTATAGAGGATGTAATGTCTAAACTTATTTATGGCCTTCACTAAGGCATAGGCCTACTTGTCTAGGAGTGGGAATCTCAATTGAGAATCCTTTAATTTTGTACTCAAGAAGGTGAATAGATGTTCTTTGTCATCTACTCTTTGTGTTAAGATGCCGACAATCATGTGGTCAAAATCAAAAGCATAAAAGTAGAAATATTTATCAAAATATGGGATAATTTGCACCCTATACTATGGATTCCTTGATTTCTTGGAAATTTTTCTTAGCCTCATACATCTAATCAATCTTTACATCTCTTTTTAACATGGCATTTAGGGGTCTAGCAATTTTGGTGAAACCTGAAATGAATTTATGCACAAAGTTATTCTTTTTAGAAAATGTTTTTAATTATTGTTTGCTACTAAGAAAATCAACCTTTAAATTACATTAATTATTTCAAGGTTAATAGCCATACCATACTTCATTAATACATGTCCCAAGATTTTACCTTAGATTACATAAAATATACTCTTTTTAGGGTTTATGGAGATACCAAAGTATCTACATTTCTCCAGAACTTACTGGAGGTGCATCATGTGATCTTATTTTTAGAGAAAATGGTTAAGTCACCCATGTAAATAATAATGAACTTACCAATTAGTACGTGTATTGTAATGTCCATGGCATGTTGGAAGGTAGCCTCAACATTTATGAGTCCTAAAGTCATCCTTTTGTATGTGAATGTTCCCCACTTGGTCATGAAGGTAGTTTTTTTCTTGTCTTCTCTGTTGACTAGCACCTAATTATAACTAGAGAATATATCTAAAAAGGACATAATTTGAGAGCCACTAACAATTTGAATTACCTCATCCAAATAGGGTAATAGGTAATTATCCTTTTTTGAGGATCTATTGATATTATGAAAGTCTATATAGAGTCTAATTTCACCATTTTTATTTCTAATTGGGACCAGGTTAGACACCTATGTCAAGTGTCTAATCAGGAATACTATCCTTTCACCTAGTAACTAATTTACTTCCTTATATATGAGAGGCTCTAAAATTGGGTTCATGGGTCTATACCTTTGCCTGAAGGGTTTAAATACTTCCTTCAAATGAATTATGTGATTGATGACCCTAGTGTCGAAGACTTTGAGATCTTTGTAAGACCATGCAAGGACATCCTTGAATGTAATGATCTTGATATTCAATATATGCAGAAATACCCTTAAAGTAGGGAAACACCATATAATACTCCTTTAGAAAGGAATAACTCCACAATGTCTCTTAGAGGGGACAACCTCTAATATCCTCTTATAGTAGAAGACTCAATCCTTGATATCTTTACCATGATAATCATCTCCTATATATATACATCTATCTAACCCATGGATGGATAACCTCCTAATCCCAATGTAGGCCGACCATTACCCAATGTACTACTTCCACAAGTTACTCTATTATCCTAATATATTGTACCCATATAACTAAGGGGATGTGTGCCACATGTCAGCATCTCCATCAACCCATATACATCAATATATCATATCCCTAGGTACATAGCATTACTTTCCTCTTTGACATGTTTCATCCCTAAAACATAGGAAGAAACCAAATAATGAGTGTGCTTCAAATCATTGCACACTTGTCTCCAATCTTGATCATCTAACCATTCATATGTGATCTTGGTAGGTGATATCTCTCCAAGCTTGTGTCCAAAATCCATTATGCTCCTCTAATTTCATTCATGATCATAATTATACTACTTTGGTGTCCAAGCATAACTATTCCTCTTTTTATTCCATGTACCATATTCTGTTGCGCTACTCTGATTCCAACCATGACCATAGTAGGTATTCTTCCATGCATAGTCATAGTGATTTCCCCATTCATTCCATGTTCGATAGTATTATTTCTTTGGATTCCATGCATATCCAAAATGATTATAAATTTGATTTCCTATATAGACAAAATGATTGTTGTTATGACACTTTCTCACCTAGTTCCATGATTATTTCCTCTCATGATGATGTGGGTGTCTATATACCTCAACCTTTTCCAATACATTGACATTATCCACCTTTACTTCTACCTCTTATACCTTTTCCTTATTTGTCTCTTGAGTAGATGAAGTGTTCATTTGTAGTGTGTCTTTATCTATATCATCTAAATCTTTATCATGATCTTCATCACCTGTTTTAATCTTATCCTCATGATCTACCTAGATTGTTATTGGTGCCTTTTTCACTATGATATCTTGTAAAGTGATCTTCTTTTTCTTATACCAAAACTTCATGAAATTTTTCTAAACATTAATATTCATTGTTCCCAAAATCTCTAACCATGGATATCCAAGAACTATATCCACATCATCCATATCCAAAGCATACAAATCTGAATACAAAACATATTTTCCATAATGAGCTTCAGATCTTCAAACATTTAAATATTCTTACCATCTACTTGAACCTCTTTGATATTCTTTGCTTGAACATGTAGATTCTTGGACACATTCATGTTGATGAAGTTATACTTACAGGTAGGGTTTATGGACACAATAACCCTTTTCTTTTGAATGCATCTATGAAATTGAAAAATTGACTCAGATTTCTTTGGAGCCAAATAATTTGAATATTTATCATCCAATTCTTCTTCTTCTTCTTCTTCTTCTTCTTCTTCTTCTATTGCTTCTTCTACTTCTTCTTGTTCTTGTTCTTCTGCTGATTCTTCTATTTCTTCTTCTTCTTCTATTGCTTCTTCTACTTCTTCTTGTTCTTGTTCTTCTGTTGATTATTCTATTTCTTCTTCTTCTTTTTTTGCTTCTTCTTCTTCTTCTTCTTTTTCTACTTCTTATTTTATATCCCAATGATCTAAAATATCTGTTCCATTTCTTTCCATGAAGAAAACCTTTCTATACAGCTCAATTGATCAAACCAATGTAGTGCAGGTCTAGACAAAAAGGAAGTAATCATCTTTGCCCAAAATTTTTTGTTAAATGATTATCCAAAAGGAGCCACCATTCTCTAGCATCAATATCATCTTCCCCTGAAAATGTTTGCAACTCCATGATCCACTAAAAAAAATTAAGGTTCATGAAACCCTAAAATGTCAAAACTGATCCATAAAATCACAATAAATCACTTCAAAAAACTCAAAAAATTCTGAAATTTTTACTTTGCTTCTCTTATATCTACTTACATCTCTAGTAAAAATTTTGAATAAAAATTCCCTATATTTCAGAATATATAGTGAAATTATTATAAACCCTAAAATAACAATAACTCCCTCAAAATGAATAAAAAAATCTCAATTTTTTTACTGTGACTTATTTGAAATATTATCTATATCTAGTAAAAAATTTGTGGAAAAATTTGCAACCAATAAAAAATTATTGATGATTAAAAAAAAACTAGGGTTTCGCTCCACAAATTGCCCAAATCGAAGCTCTGATACCACTTGTAATGATCTTGATATTCAATATATGTAGAAATACCATTAAGGTAGGGAAACACCATATAATACTCCTTTAATAAGGAATAACTCCATAGTGTCTCTTCGAGGGGACAACCTCCAATATCCTCTTACAATAGAAGACTCAATCCTTACTTGATATCTTTACCATGATAATCATCTCATATATATATATATATATATATATATATATATATAACCCATGGATGGATAACCTCCTAATCCCAATGTAGGCTGACAATTACCCAATGTACTACTTCCACAAGTTACTCTATTATCCTAATATATTGTACCCATATAACTAACTAAGGGGATGTGTGCCACATGTTGACATCTCCATCAAACCATATACATCAATATATCATATCACTAGGTACATAGCATTGTATTTATAAAATATATTAGTGGATTTGGTTAATTACTCTTTGTTTTAGACCATATTAATGTTAATGTTCTAAGGATTTCTTAATGAACCTAGATTAATTTTCTTTTAATCCTTACCACTCACTTTGGGCAACTTGGCATCACTTGTTGGTTTGTCTTGATTGAATATCCTATCCAGAGAGACCATGCCCTTAGAAATTATATGATTTTTGAGTTGTATTATGTAATCTTCATCAAAATATATCTCTTTTTCAAACTCCTCTTCCTATTCATTATATGTGATTCAAAGACCCCATATCTAATCATGAAGTCAATGATTTGCTTATCATTGACAAACACCTATAAGTGATTGATGTTGTCTAGAATAGAAGGGAATGATATAATTTTGACTATAAACTTATATAATTCAAAAGCCTTAGGTGGGACAAGATTCATTGTTGCCTAATACAACAAATCCACTAGTTGATTTTGATTCTTGGGTATAAGGGCAATGTTAAACACTTCAAAACTCCCAATCAAATTCCATGCTCTAAATTTATATTTATTTAGATAAGAAATATTGCACAAGTATTGACCATATACCTTCTTGATGACTAATTTTGAATCACCATGGACTAACATTTTATTTACCTTATGCTTGATGGAAAATTAAAGTCCTAGGATTAGGGCCTTGTACTCTGCAAAATTATTAGTGTATGGAAATTGAAGTCTATAAGATGCTAAATATTGTTTACCAAATAGGTTTGTCAATACAATGCATATCCTTATACTTTATTGAATATTAAACTATAAAATTACATCATCTAAAATCCTTCATCCTTGGTCATCAGGCTACTTTCATTTGAATTAACAATATCAAGAGCATATACGCCTAAGTTAGTGGACTAGAAATTCACCTTCTCATTCTTGGCATTGTATTCTATTATCATGAGATTCATTCTTAGCTCCTATTCAATTTGAATTTGATTGGAAACACCCCTCCAAGGTAGCCACATATGTGATTAGTCTTTGGACATATATCCATTCAAGTATTTTATTTAGTCTCTACTCAACAACATCCCATACACTTCTAGGATTTATATTTCTTGAATGTCAATGAACTTCTAAATCTGGGGTTCATGAGCTAACTACATATAAACATTTAATAGTTCTCCTACCACCTTGAATTTTGAATTGTATAAATAGACAACAAATCTATTAGACTTGATTGGATTCAGTCCCATATTTTCATAAATACCTATGGGAATTATGTTAGCAGATGCCCTAGAATGAAGTAAAAAATTATACACATTCTTCCCCAAGATTCTAATAGCTAATAGAAATGGAGGAACCTCAACCTTAATTTTATACATTACCATATTTGTAATTGTATATTTGGATTTACCTTTGTTTAATTTCTCAGTTATGTTTAATTTCTCAGTTAATGATTTCAATAGCAAATCACGTTACTCAATGATTTGAGAAAGCTCGTGCAAGGTAATGTTGGCTTTTATAGTCTTCATATTTTCCACAAATTTACATCCACATTTAGATCCAATGGTAAATAATTCTAAATTTGGTTGAATATCATTTATGTTAAGGGAGGAGGATCATTATTTATTCTATGATCTGGGGGAGTGTCAACTTTGTTAGGTGGTGTGGAAGTTGTCGTAGGTTCTTTTTGAGCTCTATTTCTCAAGGCATAATTACTCTTTTGGTACTGCTAAAAAATGTGGATCTTTTCCATGTTAATTTTAGGTTCATTCTCTTCTTGGTTATGAAACTCATGAGTTTTGTCCATGAGGGCCATTTTGGTGGTGTTGGACCCACTTTTAGGTGCTCTTGTATTTCCAAAATTGCCAATATTGTCTTGATTATCTAGGACAATGCCATAACTTTCTAGCTCACCCTAGAACATTTCAAAGGCATTGAAAAACTATATATAGTCCAACTCTCCATGTTAATATATGTTATGGATGCTACACCAATTTTGAAAGGCTAATTTTCATATTTATGTTAAGCATCTTATTGGCTAGGGGCTTATTGTTGTTATTATTATTGTTAGACTAGTTGAAAGGTTTGTTGTACTTTTGGAGCATGTAATTTCTATTAGAACCTTCCCATATGTTTCCAATTTGCCTTTATAAATATATAAATTCACTACCTAATTTTTGGACCATCCTTAGAATTTCTTATAGATCTCCCTTTGAGGATTTAGGCTTAAATTTCTAGACTAGGCTCTAGTTAACGCTTTGTGTGTTAGATTTTTTAACATGGACCAAAGTTTGAATATTATTTTGGAGATGAGCCCCAACATTAGACTAATTGAAGAAACCTAGTTCTTAACTAGAATTTGCATGGATTAAAGGAAATTGATTGAGGCTAGGTATTTGATTTAGTGCTAGCACATTTTGATTTTCATTTAGAACTAGATTCAGAGTATGTAAAGTTGGGTTGATGTTTTGGATAACAAAGGTAGGATGCCTTTATGGATGTATCTACTCATAAATATATATGGCCTCCACATATGTGTGTGGTAGTGTATTGATGTTTATGTCCCTATACAGAAAGATAATAGTCATTATATTTAGGTATTTTTTTTTAATTTCAAGTTCTAGATCATCTGCAAGCTGATAGGGAGCTATTGTGAGGCTATACATCTTTTTAAATTTAGCATTAAAATCTCTTATGGGCTCATTTGAGTCCTATTTTAGGATAGTGAATTATTAGTAAATAATACCTTGGCTAATGACCCTTTTAAATTATGTAATGAAAGTATCATTGAACTAGTTCCACCCTATGATGGAATCCTCTAGTAAATTGAGGAACCAGTCATAGGCTTCTTCCATGAAGGTAAATGGGAAGAGTCTACATGTTACATATTCATGGATGACATTTAAAAGCCTAAAGGTTGCATTAAATGACTTGTTATGCTATTCAAAAATTATAATTCTATATGGATTGAAGAGAGGGAGGTATTTTTTAGGGTTCTTATGGAAATCATGCATAGGACTAGGAACATTTATAGAGGATACTCCTAACCATGCCATGGTTGGTCAGATGTAAATAGAAGATATAGATACTAACTCACTATAGAGGTAGGGTGGGATTTGGACTTCGTATGTCTCCTTTTATTGAATCTAACCTTTTGATGGGTTTCTAAAGATCCAAGGGGAAATCTAGTTTCAAATTAGGATTTGGTTTGAATCATAGGTAACTCCAAGATGCTTATGCAAAGGATCTATGTCAAAAATCCAAAATACTTCAAAGGTTCACCAAATATTGCTTAAAAAGTTAAATATTGGTCAAATTAACATAGATAAACCTTAAATAAAGGTCCAAAATTAAGTAGAGTGGTTTTATTTTACCTTCATTAATCTGGATCCTTTAAAGCTTCAAAACCTACACAAAATTTTGTTAGAAACTTGGTCTAACCTACAAAGATCAATGTTAGACAATATATTTCAAGCCATAGTTGATGTATTGCTCCTATAAAAACTTTTAGAGCATAATATTGTAAATAATATCTTGATTCCATGTGAAAATATTTAATTTAAAACTTTTAAATCTATGGCTTAGTGATATTTCATAAATAACCAACTAGATATTGATCTTTATAGTTATCTACTACAGATTTAAAGTTATTAGTTCAAATCATGTAGACATCTACAAATATAGATGAAATAGAGCATGATCCACTTAAAGAATTCAATGACATGCCTATATTTAATATATTTAGATGAAATTTAAATGGATTAGAGGGGAAATGCCAAAATATCTTTAGACTTAATCCAGTATTTCAAGAATCTTTTAGAATAAACACATTTCACATAATTATTTCAAAGGTTGCAAAAATATTACAAAAGATGAAATGAAATCATAATGTTTATCCTAACCTTTGTGTATTTAAATAAATTATGTAATATTTCAAATGAAATACATTAAAATTTTACTCAAAACAAACAAAGAGACCCTCCTTCTAGTTCCATCTTTTTTCCTGTTGATGCATATCTGTGTCAAGGATATAATGTGAACAACAGAGCAATAATTTATCAGTTTTTAGTGTAGGTCTTAGAAGACCTTAGGGATTAATTTAGATTTTATGGAATGATTATGTGGCTACCACTTTTAGTCTGTAAGTAAAACCTACTATAGTGACAATAAAAACTCAATAATGACACAATATATCTAAAATTTCTTTGTGTTGTTATGATGTAAAATTGCTTTGTACTTTGCCAATTTATGAACAAACTCTAAACAAATAGGTGAGTATTTATAGTGAGCATTAATATAAAGTGATTAATGTTTAAAAATTTCAAAAAAGGAAGTAGGGTAGAGAAAAAAATAAGGTTTGCCTTGTAACAATAAAGGAGTAACAAATCTCTTTTAGTTTTTTATTGATGATAGTGTAATAAAAATAACATTAATGAGATCCTAGTGCTAGACTCAAAATATCATAAATGTAGTGGGGATTCTAGGTTAAATATAATACATATATCTAAAAAGTATGCTTTAAAATATCCACCTATAACAAATTAATTTTAGCACATTCATTTGCATAATAGAAGAAAAATAGAGCATACATAAAAAAATTTATTAGCATAGCTAAAATCATAAACTAACAAGATGCATTTGAAACACTACCATCAGACTTAACCCTTAGAAAAATGAAATCATTTTTCATTAGCAAAGCTTGAGAAATAATAAAAATATGAAAATGATGAAATAGTGAACAAATTATAGGAATTATTCTTTCTATTTTCATTAATTACATAAAATTATGTTTTGAGGTAAAATTGGGGGGGGCTTATATATACGCCTTTTCATGCCTAAGACGGTTATAAGAGATTTAGACATATGACATCTATTAGTGGATAAAGTCCCTCATCTCCTAAAACTAAAGAATATTCCCTATTCAAAATAAGGGAATCTTTTATAATGCATTGAGGGGAATTAGACATGACATTCATCAAGATAAAGCCTGGCAAATGGGTATCTCATTCCTGAGGTATTGGGTTAGGATCCTACTAGTGTGGTCAATGATGAAGCTCCCAATGTAGTAAAAGGTGAAAGTGAACCCATGGAAACATAAGGAGTATTTCTTAGTGTGGCTGAAGTAGAATAAATTCTAAGAAGGGTCAAGGAAGAAGAAGCTCCTATGGTAACCATCTATGGCTTGTTGCCTACTTATTTCTTAGCTTTTATCTACACTCTCCATGCCTTAGATCATCTATTTTAATCATTTTCACTTAATTTAAAATTGATAATAGGTTTTTTCATCAATTTGATGGTGAGACCTACCATTGCATCATGTTTTCTCAAGAAAGGTTCTATAACCTCATTAATTGCCACAACCTTTTATATTTTATAATTGATAGATGCAACCAAATCTATCATCTCCTACTCAAAGGTCACTCCTCTAGCCATGGCATGTTTCCTAAAATTGACAATAAAGTTATGTAATTGGGATTGAAAAACATCCTTATTGACAATGGAAACATCTTTGTTATCAAGGTACATGATTTCAACCTCTTTAAGCATAGTTATGACTCTATCACCCTGTTGGGTGAGAGACTGGCCTAGGGATCACATTTCATTAATCCAATAGTTAAAAGCTTTCCTTCTTCCAATTATATAGAACTTAGAAATTTTCAAGTCCTTTAATGGGATCAAGTTTAGGTCCTAAAACATTTTCATCGTTATCAACTTCACCAAGTTGATTATTTTATTTTCATACATCCTATATGCACCTTCTTCCTTGATAATCCTATTGTAAACTTAATCCCCTCTTAATTTTTAATAAGAAAAGGTGTTTAATATATCAAACAATACTTCCATAGCCCATTATACCTTGGTCATGGTCTCCTCTAGTAATGTGGCTTTGTGTTATTTTTCTAAATCAATTTCTATTTATTACATTCCTTTTATTAATTCTATAGCTACATCACCATATGCCTTTAGATCTGAGATGGGGTCCTCTTCATAATATTTTTGTTAGCTAGGCCTAGCTCTCTTCATCTTGTTCAACTAAAATAGGGTCTCTTTTAACTCATACATAATTGTTTGGTCTAGATGAGTGACCTTCCTCTTGGTTAATATATTCATTGCTTCAGCCTTTTTGTCAATTTACAATGTGACCTATTAAGGGTCCACTATAACCAAATCTTAGCTCTCCATTGTAGCTAATTGTATTTGTTTTATCCAGGATTTGTCTGAAATGTCCCCCTAAGGCTGGGTGGATAGAGGCAATTTTTGGTCTAGCATAAATCCCTAAAAGGAAAATGTCTAAGAAGTGGCTATGGAGGTGACTAAGAAAAATTGAAAATTGGGGGATGAAGAGGGAAGTGTCATTCTTGAGGATGAAGAAGAAATAGTATTGGCTAAATTACTAGTTGGGATCAAAGGAACTAGGGGAATGAAAATAGTGGGCCCTTTATTAGGTAGTTAGGGACCTGGCCTAGGCATAGGCCTAGGTAGAATTAGAGGAAAAATGGCCATCATAGAAACTTTTGAAGTGGATGTCACCACAAAATGATTTATAGTGGGTAGGGGCAAAATTAAGGCCTAATTATAAGTCTAGTGAGGGGCCTATAGGGAAAGAGGTTCATATGGTCTAGAATTGAAGTATCATAGAATATGCCCAAGGGTTGGCTACTTAGAAATGAAGGAGGCAAATAAACACATTCGATTATACATAGTTCCTCCTTGACAGGGAGTAGGGGAGGTAACTCTAGTACTGAAGCTACTAGCTTTGTAGTAGAGGGTGTCATTGTTTCCACTGAAGTTCTTGTCTAACCTAAGGTAACACTTTGTAATTAGGATGGGATGCTTTATGTTTCTTCTAAAATAAAAGCCTGCTCACTGTGATTTTTAGTTTTATGTCCTCCTTTCTCCAAAGTAAGAGACAATGTTGATAATATCCTCTAACTAAATTGAGGGTCAGTCAACCTTTCTTCCTCAGTACTGGTAGTATGGACTACAGATGTAGATGTTCTTGCCTAAGTATCTTTAGGTTTGAAAACCTCATAAAAACCTACATCTTCTAGCCTTCCCTTAACCTATGGGATATTGGTGGGATTTAATCTCTACTTCAACTCTATTTCATTGGCTACATTGATGTAGAACTTATCTTCATCTTCAGGTTCATGATAGTAAGTGATGTTTAGGGATGCCCTATGTTTGATGTGGTGTTTGAATGTTACATGTTTAGGTTCCCACTCTCTATTGGTATCTCTTTCTAATCCAAAGGTGGGTCTTTGCTTAACAACAAAAATTATAGAGATCTAATTATAAATTTTTAATCGACCAATGTTAGATAGATGAGGATGAACCAATCCTCTCTTCTTATTCTTGCACAGTCCCGCCACCCATGTGAGTAACTGAAAGGCAATAGCTTGTTTAGCCAGCTTGTTTGTCACTATGGTGGGAAACCTAAAGGGGTATATTTTAATTCCAAATATCCTTATCATTTTTAAATCTAGATAGTACTAGTAGGATCCCAAGGTGCTTAAGGTTATTCTAGTTTCCTCTGATAACCTAGGCATAGGCCTCTCATAGATGGACTTGTACATAATTGGGTATAAGTTTTTGGCTATGGAACTCATTTATTATTTGTATTTTTAGACTCTTACCTTATAAAAAGTGAGAGGTACCATCTAATTTAGTTTTGGATCCCAATTTTTGAATTGAGGGAACTTATAGGTAGTGGAGATGTCTTCCACCAGGTATGATATCATATAAAAATGATCCCCTTGGTTGGCCATGACCTTACTAATTTGTTCTTCCAAGTTTCAAGATATGATTTCCCCTAAAGGGGGATTATTGGAATTATCTATTATCATTAATAGAAGTGCAACCCAATTCTCATTTATGTGGCTTGTGTCCCAACCCCATATAGTGGATTCATTATAGCCATCCCCATTCTTACTTGTTTCCTAAATTGGGTGATGGGGATTTTTATTATTTTGGATTTGCAAACAAATTTCCCCTTGTTCTCATCCCATTCTCTCAAAGCTTTCATAATGTCATGTGTTTGAATCTATTGGGAAATAATTTCTTGATTGTAAATAATTTTTGGTTGGGGTAGACCATAATAAGCATGAAAGGCTAACCTGGATATAAAATCAACATCTTGTCCTAAATTAAAAGACTTGATCATGTTATTGACACACCTATACTAGAGAAACATTTGGTAGACCAAGTTTATGCAGGGGAGTACATCTAGAGTAGATGCAACCTTGTGTAATCCCATAGATTTGGGTGCCAAGCTATCCAACCTATCTTATGCATCACTGTATCCTTCCTCATTATTAGTCTCTCTATCTATAATCCCTTATACATGGTATAATAAGTTATTATAATGCTTATATTTAGTGGCCAATGCAACATAGCTAAAACTAGTGTCCCAAAAGATGATGTTTGTTCTATAAGAGTAGAGGAATATAATTTATTTGTACTTGTTGGCTCTAGATGTTTCAGCTTCAACCATGGTTCTAAATTTTATGATTAATGAGCTTATGGATTATTTAATGGTGAATGAATGCAAAAAATTTATTAGAAACAATCACATAATGCTTCAAAGTTCTTTAGTAGATAACAATTGAAACTGTATGTAATGCCTTGAGATAACAAGCTTTAAACTTTGAAGTTTAGAATTTGAACTGAAAGATACGAGTCATAAATGGTAATTATCTTTAAATTTATTTGATTTAAAGTTTGGGTGGATCTCTATTTTTGTTCTAACAGTCTCAAAAATCCACTTTGAGGAATCAACTGATCACTACAATCACTTTGTCTACGTGTCTTATCTTCATAGGCTTGACTTTTTCCATGAAGTGACTTGGATTTATAACCACCAAAACAAGCCCTATCAACATTTAATTCTAACATACAATTGGTTATTTGTAGATACCTATGCACCACCTAGGTATCATAATTGACACATGCTTGACACTTAGCACCTTTTCATATACTTTAGCCTTCTATTTCAAAAATTAGTTTATCTAGGTGGATTGCATGATATTTTGCCAAGTGTTATCTTTTGATTGGATCATTCTTATTTTAATTTTTTTGTAGCTTCAACCCTTTTATTTTGGGCTAATGTTTCCTTATAACCTCTACTAGATGTGTTTCAACCTACAAAGGAGTTATAATCCACTCGAAACAATAGTTACAACCACCTCTATATTTATGATCTTTAAAACTTATTGATTGATCAAGGTCACTGCAAATACTTATAATAGTCAAATTATTATTTAATTGATGCTATGTATGGTTATAATGACAAGACAAATTTATTTCCAAGATTAATTATGGCATCAATGTAGTTAAAAGAGCTAGATCAATCTATTGGGGTTTTGTCCTAGTGTTGATTGTTCCTTACTAGTTCGTTGTGGCATGCAAGAATGGAGAGAAGGGTCACAATCATGTTGTTGATTGTGGCAATGAAACCATTGAAGTTGATGTGTTTTATTTTATGGTATCTTTTGAAACATTTTCTCTAATTTTAATTTGACCATATTTGATCTCCATTTGAGCCTTTGGCTTTGAAATTTTGTTCTTTCCCATTAATCTACTTTACATAGATCAAACATGTATAATTGATTTAACTAGTATTTTAACACACTTAAGACACTTGTTAAATTCTTATTTGTCCCATAGATATGCTGTCTAGTTGACCCATTAGTCACCATTAAATCTACTAAGTATGATGGATAGTAGATCTACTTGGGCCCATTGGCCTTATCAGTCAACATGTGCCATTAGATCTCTATTTAGGTACCCAAGATATTGACACTTTTCATCAATGCATTCATTCTAACCTTTGACTCTCATTCACACTATTATATCTTGATGTATAATTTAACATGAGCCATTGATCTTAATCTTGGGATCTTTTGACCCATTTAACTACCTATGTGCCATTAGATTTACCTTCTACCTTATGAGTTCCTGCACACCATTATATCTTAATAAACTTGAAGCTTTCTTAAGGATTTTTAAATCCAAATGGTTACTTACCAAGACCTAAACATGAAATCCATGTAAAAATTTTGTTCTAGAATTTCAACTTTGAAGCTTTATATCTTGAGATAGCAAACTCATCAAGACATCAATTTTATAGAGGATAATCTTGGCACAAATAAATGCATGCCCATGTAATCCTTTGCCTTGAGAGGCTCCCCAAATATAATTATTAAATGCACAGTCTATCTAATTGGTTCATTTATGCATGAAATCTTGATGATGGTCAAGTCCTGTAGACTTACACAGTTCATATTTTGTTCAACATTTCAAGGTTTTGATGAACTCTTAAGACTTCATTAATATTTTTCATGCCCTTGAATACTTATGAACACCATGAGAATCTATTGGTATCATACCTTTTGAAATTCTAGGCCTTTTCTAAGCCATTAGATTATCTACTTTATTAGGGGCTCTACTCATCCTCTCTATCTGGGAAAAAGCTTGGTATATGGACCAAAATGGCCAACATTTTTGGTGACTTAGCTAGCTTGACTAGCCCACTGGTCATGGAACCTAGAATTTGATCAAGTTTGATCATGATGACTAGATAAATGAAGCATTACTTACAAAAGGGTTCTACTTAACTCTTGGAAACACTTAAAGTAATGGGACACTCACAATAAAAAGAAAGAAAAAAAACATACTAGATAATTAACTAAAAATTATAACAACAACAATAAACAAATCAATGTGCAAGATCACCTGGAGGTAAAGATAGACCTATCTACCTATGTACAAAGATCATGAGATAAAGCTAGTAGAAAAATTTAAGATACCTCCCATTAATAGGGATGGGAAGGATCTATCTATTGAACCTAGAAATATCAAGGGCATTACTCTCCTTATAACTTTTGATGACATAAGGTCCACTCTAAAGGCTTTCAAACTTGAGTGTTTTCCTAATTTTACATGGTCCTCATCCCATTTGAGGACTATATCACCTTATTGTAATGTCATTGAGGAATATCTCTTGTCAAATGAACTCTTCACTTTGTGATGATTATACCACATGATGTGCATATTAGTGTCCCTTATCTCTCCTAGCTATCTGAGTTCATTCAGCCTTATCTACATAACATCATCCTCAAAGAGCTCAAGTTAGTGTTCAAGATCTAGTGTAGGTAATTCAAGAGAAATAAGAACCTTGGATTATTTCCCATTGACAAGGAGGTATGGGGAGTGTCTAATATCTTTCTTAAGTATCAATTTGTTTTCCCATAGGGTAGTCCTTCTAGTATGCCACTCCCTCTGACTATCCTCCACAGTCCTCTTGATAATCCTCAATAAGTTCTTATTTGTGGACTCTGTTAGTCCATTTCCCTATGGGTAATAATTAAAGGATGATTTGAGATAAATCCCATGTTAAATATCCCACTCAAATACCTTGTTATTTTTGAAGGCTAATGCATTGTCAAAAATGATTATAGAAGGCACAACAAATCTGGTCACAAGGCTATCATAAAAGTCTAAAATAGAATATTTATTGGCCTCCTTAAAGGTAGTTTCTAAAACCCATCTTGTAAATTAGTTTGTATATATGATGATCAATTTATGTCATAAAATTTAAGGGTTTTGGGGGGGGGGGTGCATCATCCTTATGAAATCTAAGCCCCATTACATGAAAGGTAGTTCTACTTGTATTGGCTATAAGGGAAGGACAACTAGTCTCTACTTGCCAACAAACATTGCACATTTTGGGAATTTACTTACCCATGAGTGTGCATCCCTAAACATTGTGGTCAAAAATTATCCAACTCTAATAATCATATAGGTTGTGGTCTTGGTATCAAAGTGCCCACTAGCTAGGCCATCATGGAACTGTTCAAGTAGCTTGTGTACTTGGCGTGATTCCACACACCTCAAAAGCATGCCTACTATGTATCTCTTGAAAATTAATCCATCTATCAGGGCATAATTATACTTTACAACTTTAATTTCCTTATCTTTGCTCTATCTGACCCCATAACACATTATCATGGCTCAATAAATCTAATTATATCATGTGTCCAACTAAAAGCTATGTTGTATGCAACTTCTTGTTGGCTGTCATAGATTGCCAACAATTGATCCTTACTTTGTTTTAATTTTTCTTCAAGTCTCTCACATAATCCTCTACCTCTTAAAATATTTATAACTTTAACCTTAATGTCATACTCCATACATTTTGTCACCCATCTAACCCTTTTCTCATTGAGGTCACTATTGAGGATAAACTCCTTAATACTTGGGTATACCACCATGAGTATGATCTTACTATTAGAGACCATGTTCCTAAATTTATTTAGATTTCTCACTATTTAAATCACATGCTTCTCTAAAATTTATACCTCTCCTCATACCCCTCTAAGGCTTGACTAAATAAATCAATAGGTTATCATAGGCCTTGTTCATTCTATTGCATCAACATGGCAGAGATTGCATCCAATGTAGAGAAGGCATACAAGTATAATTCCTTGTTGAAATTAGGATTAAAAAGTGTAGGGACATGAGATATGGTCTCATTTATTTCCTCAAAACTCCTCTTTCCTTATCTGGTCCATGTAAATTCCTTACATTTTCTTAACATATGAGTAAGAGGATTGACTAGCTCTGTAAAGCCTGGGATAAACCTTCTTTTAAATTTGATCTTTTCTAAGAAAGTATGTATAAATTTCTTATGCTTGGGAAAGGTGAAGAATAATATGGACTCTAATCTTTTATGATCTATTTAAATAACATCCTTGGATACCACATGACCTAATAATCTGCCTTAATAAATGCCAAATATGCATTTTTTAGAATTCAATGACACACCAAATTATCTACATCTTTCAAATACTAACCTAAAGTGAATAATGTCATAAATTGGGTCCTTTGATAAAATAGTGACATCATCTAGGTAGATGAACACCATGTCATTGATCAAACCTTCAAAATAAACATCCATTACCCTCTGAAAAGTTTCGTAAACATTGGATAGTCCAAAGGGCATTTTCATGTATGCATAAGTGCCCCACTTTGTGGTGAAGGTAGTCTTATGCTTATCTTATTATTTAACCATAATTTAATTGTATCTAGAATATCCATTAATTAATGATATACTTTGAGAACCTACCACCTTTTGAAGACTCTGATCCATTGAGGGTAGTGGGTAAGAGTCTTTTAGGGACACCTAATTGAGGTCCCTAAAATCAACACACAAATGTATTTACCCATTATTATTCCTTACTGGTAAAAGGTTTTCCACCCATGAGGAATGTTTAATGGGGAAAATTATCTTGGATTCAATCAACTTAAATAGTTCCCTTCTCATCAAGTCCTCCACTTTTGGATTGACAGGCCTTTATTTCTACCTGATTGGTTTTGCATTGATCTCTATTTCAATGGTATGTTGTGTAAGTTTGGGATCAAATCCCTTCAAATATTTATATTCCCATGGAAATACATTATAGAATTCTTGGCAAAAATTAATAAATGCAACTCTCTTCTGCTATGTTAATCTTTCTTAACTTTAAAAATTTATCCTTGAAGATATCTCCCTTTTCATAATGTTCTTCCTTAGCTAAGATACGTGCCTTACCTTTTATCACTTGGTCATCTTCATTGAAGATGTTCTCTAATGTCACAATCCCCTTAGGAAACTTGTTAGATCTTAGCTACACTATCTGATCATCATACTGATGTTGGAATTTGTCTTGATTCTTATGGAAAAAAATTTTCCTCCTACATGAGAAAACACATAATTTGATCATCATTATCAAACACTTTCTAACTCACCTCATTATTAGGTATAGCTAGCCTATATATGACCTTGATCTTATCTTTACTCTATTTTCCTTTGACTCCTTTTGCAATCTCATACAAAGCTCCAATGGCTACAAGCCTATCTACATGTTGATTT